>OX101793.1:31081622-31104624 GCA_944452715.1 Ophion slaviceki | reverse complement strand
CGATGGATAATCGCATCGAGATCCGAACAAATTGCGATACCAGCCTCGGAGCAGAGCGCGTATCCGACTGTCCAATATTTCGGGCCTGTCGGCCAATAGACGATTCGCCACGAGACTCGCACAACTCCCTACCGGCTCTAGGGTGATTTTCACATCGGCGGACCACGACCAAATCGGATCTCGGGGCCTGTGATCGATTATCTCGACCACGCGATTGCCCAATTCCACCGCCGCCGCCGCCGCCGCCGCCTCCTCCTCGCTCCTGCTACTTACCACGTGATGATCGACCAGCGTGAGTTGCAATTTTTTCGCCCTCGCGAGAGCGCCGAGATCGATCTGGTTTCTGCCACGTGAATGAAGAGTCATTAATTCGCGAAATTGTCGGTGTACGTACACTGTAAAAAATTTCTGCATGAAAATTAATATACAAGTGTAGGAAGTTTTTATGCGGATACCGCTTATGAAATTTCAGATACGATTTTGAAAATCCAAAACAGGTTATTTTAAAAATGAAAGTGTAGTTCCGTAATATTAATATACTTGTGCGTTTGAAAAATAATGCACGTGTAAAGAAATAATCACATCCAAGTATATTGAAATCAAGAACCATTTGCTGATATCAATATACAAGTGTATATTAAATTCAAGACCCATTTGCTAATATCAATATACGGGTGTGTATTAAAATTACTGATCATAAGTATTAAGTTTATTTCAGAAATTGATAATTGCAATACGTTTTTATGTAAAAATTATCAAATTAAGACCACTCAATTCATATACTGTATGATGCTTTCGTGATACTTGTGTATATGATTTTTTCGCAGCTTTATCCCATAGTTAATATTGAATACTTGAATAATAAAATTTAAATGCAGTGAAATCACTGCACGTATGTTATTTTTTTTCTTTATATATGTATTCCTTAGAGGCACGGGCCTCCCTCCTTTTACCATCCTCTCCTTTATTTCCTTCCATCATTCACAATCCTTCCAGAGTCCCTACATTCCTTCCAGAGCCCCCCCCCCCCTAGAGTATTGACCGCATCCACTCTTTCCTAATGCACTACTGTATCGCATTTGCACGAGGGCCCAGGGAAACTGCGGAAAACCTGGGCCGATACAGGCGGCCATATTTGGCTGAGTTTCAGTTGTATTACCATGAGAAACTCAGACAAACTGTTTCCCACTCAGAGGTTGACGCGAAAACCAGTGCACGGGCAAACGGTCACCGCTCCAAGTATTGGCCGCGCCCAATGCTGCTTAACTTCAGTGATCGCCGAGCCCGCACACCGACCGCGCGCCCATCTCTGTCCACTGCACGTTTGGATTTGAAATTCATGTGATTTTGAGATATCGTCCGGGTCAACAATTATGAAAATCATAAAATGTTTCTTCAATATTAATATACGAACACATTAAATTCAACTTATCTGTGATTTGTTTTTGACAAACAATTGTTAATCTCAGTGGCTTCTTGGAAATTTCTGAATCGAATCACAGTATTCATGTACTGGATGGTATTATTCCGAGAAGTACATCATCGATATTCCTAAAGATTTGTCTTATATTTAACTCAGCGTCGATGAGAAATAATATCAGATAGGGGTACAATCACGATACTTTCCAATTCCAATTCAGTTCCACATGTATTATATTTTTCAGGCAGCCGTAAATAAATGTCAAACTTGTTTTGTATTTTCAATACTCTGTTTTTTATAGTTGATTTATTATACATCTGTAGTAATTTTCAATTGAAGACACGGGTTAATACAATACATTTCCCACAAATTTACAAACTTGCCTTTGAAATTCCATGTTGCATCTATTAAATTCTATATCCACGTTAGAATTTCATGTTCCTGTTTTAAATTTACGGTACAAGTGTTTTAAATTTAATTTCATCTACCGAGTTCGTACAATTCAATTCCTTTGTATCTTAAATGTATTGTAAATTTCATATCATTTTTTACAGTGTATATTTACCTGAACGTTAAGGAACCCGCGGTTATTCCATATTTTTCGAGAAACCAGACAACCTCCGTTTTTATACGAAATTTCCTCTCCGTTGTATTCATCACGGCGAAAACCGCTACTTTGTTTTTATCATCCGAGCTCTCGAGCTCGCGGTACAAGCGGTATCCTTCGACGAGAGCGCATACCGCAGAATCCAAATCGCACGTCTCGTTACCCAGTACGACTCTCACTCGCTCGTACGCCATCGGATTCTTCTGCAAAAATACATATATATTCTCCACGAGATTTATACGCGGCTCAACGAACAGTCGTATTGCGCATCCTCCCCCGTCATACAACGTTGCACAAACTCCAAAATATTCGTTATCGGCGGAAAAGCTCCCTGTATATTGTCCGACCACCCCTTTTCGACGAGCCCACAGCAGTGTGGCAAACGTACAAATACCAAGAGAATTAAACTCTTTGACCTCAAGATTAAACTCTTTGACCTCAAGATTATTCCATGCCGCTTTCGGAATTCATTATTTTCATTCGACATAATTACTCTTGTATGTTTTATCAATATAGTACAGTCGTGCTGTCGGTGAAAAACCCCGTAATCGGAAAAAATTCGAAGAAGGCTAGTTTTTTGACAGGTGATTTTGTAGGTGCCGCGGGTGCTAAATCCGAGTTTGCCTAAAAATCGGGGTGTAGGGTTTTTTTACGGGATGAAAGGGAATGGGGGTGGATTAATGCCAAACTACAACCCCTACGAGGTCGGCGCCGTGAGACAAAATGTGCAGGAAAATCCGGCCTTTAGTTTTGTCCACAGTGTTGAAGTCGTGGAAGTTCATTTTGGGGGTGAAAAAGTGGGGTGAAATTTTGATAAATCAGTTTTAATTCAATAACTCTTCAGGAAAAATTCTTACACTTTTTGTTCCAATGGGAACGTTGTAGCCCTTGAGAAGACGCGTCGAACGAGTATTTGATCATCACTCTCCGATAATATCTTCACCCCCAAAAATATTTTTAAAATGTTTTAAATAAAATACAACAAAACAATTGTTTATTGAATAACTCAAAACCAAACGACTTTTCGGGTATGGTCCAAGTGTACGAAATGCAGAGAATAATTTTTTCTATTGTTCGTTTCTATGGACCACCCTTGAATTTTGATTTTCCAACCCCTCTCGAGGGTTGAACATTCAAAATTAAATTCTGGGAAAACTATTGACCGCGCGAATTCGCCGCCGTGGAAGACTTTGTAGCTTGAACCCTCACCTACATTTTCCTTCACAGCGCCAAACTCGTATCTCTTTATTTTCGGTCAATAGTTTTCCCAGAATTTCATTTTGAATTTTCAACGCCTGAGGGGTTCGAAAAAGCAAAATTCAAGGGTGGTCCATAGGAACGAAAATATAGAGAAAATTATTCTCTACATTTCGTACATTCAAACCATCCCCGAAAAATCGATTGTTTCTAAGTTATTCAGTAAACAATTTTTTTTTGTATACGTCAACAATTCTTTTGGACGTGAAGATATTATTGGAGGGGAATGATCAAATGCTTGATCGGCGCGTCTTCTCAAGGGCTACAACGTTCCCATTTTGACAAAAATTGTATGAATTTTTCCTAAAGAGTTATTGAATCAGAATAGATTTTTCAAAATTTCACCCCACTATTTCACCCCCAAAATGAACTTCCGCGACTTCGGCGCTGTGGACAAAAATAAAGACCGGATTTTTCTGAACATTTTGTGTCTTGACGCCGACCTCGTGGGGGTTGTAGTTTGGCATTAATCCACCCCCATCCACTTTCATCCCCTAAAAAAAACCCTACACCCCGATTTTTCGGCAAACTTGGATTTAGCACCTGCGGCACCTACAAAATCACCGGTCAAAAAACTAGCGTTCTTCTAATTTATTCCAATTCCAATATCCAGCGAGACTGTACTAATATAACGTATTTGTCAGTCAAAAGTTACAGTTCGGCCCGGCTCTAGAGCCGCCGGCCCACCACTTTCTTATTTTTTCGACTCTTTGTTTCGTTAAGGTTGTTATGATGGGGGGGGGGGAGGGGGTCAAAATACCATCGAGGAAACATTTTTTCTTGGAACCCCTTTGCCGAGCATCCTGTACAGTTTGTGTACGGAAATGAGTAGCGTTTTTGGAAGAAAAAAAAATTCGGAACTCGACGGATTTTGTGGGCTAAGCACATAACGATTGTAAAAAGCACCCGATCGTTTTCCTGTACATTATTTATATCTGCTGGAACGTTTTCAACTGCGAATTTGTGCGAAAATCAAGCAGACAATATATTAGGCTGTGCAAACTGGGAACATCGTAGACGGTACAAATGCTATCTATCTTACTTACATTCGGTAATTATGCCTGGGGACCTCAAACTACTTGATTGGGATAATTAACGAGGAATATTATTTCTTATTCTTATTATCTTAAATAGCAATAATTACTCAATATTCATTTGAGATCTATATTGAGAAATTGAAAGTTCCTAGAAATATCTACGAAAAGACAAGATACCGCGGAATTATATTGGAACGTAGCAGAGTTTTTCGAATATCGCAAAATCATTGATGTTTTTTTTAATTTCTTTCAGATTATAGACAACTTCAGTACAGACTCTTCCTTTTCAGCGAAAACAATTAAATTCTAAGTATGCCTCTATACTTGGCGACACTTGTAGCAATCTGAGCGTTCTCACTACGATTTACGACGTTGCGCGCAATCGTCTCGCCTTAATTGAGCGAAAAGAATGATAGAAAATGATCATACAAAGTGGCGAAAACATTTTATGTAATCATTGAATGTTGAAAATAGCATATATTTGTTCAAGTCGGTGAAAAAACAATTGTTCGAAAGTGTACGACGTTCGATACGAGGGTTGTTTAACCTTCGATCCGTGAAGGTATTTGAGGCACCTTAATCCCGTGAGCCTGGGTCGTTTGCGTTTTTACACTACCAAATCAACAATTGTCAATAAAAAAAATCTGAAAAAATTCATGGTCAACCTTTAGGCTGTACCAGTGGCGGACTAAGCCCGTCGGAGGCCCGGGGTGGCATATAATAAATAAGGCCCCCGGTCTGCTAAAAAATGGATGTATTATTGATGATATGTAATTTTACTATACGCCCTACTTATGATATGGGTAAAAAAGTTAGAACACGGATCAGCATTTAACACAGCACCTAGCAGGTAGAGTGCAAATAAATAATGACGACTATAATAAGAAAGTAACTTTTACTGTACTTATATGTTTAAAAACAAAGCTTTTGCTTTGTAACTATTTTACATGTTTTCGTGCTTTCATTTAACTGAACTTCTCAATAACGTCGTTGAAATCTATTTCCCTTGAAACTTTCCTTTCAATTGATAGAATAGACAGATTTACTAGGCGTTCTTGGTTCATCATAGCTCTACGAATTGTTTTTATAAATTTCAGTTTAGATGAACTTCTCTCGCATAATGCGACCGAGACACAAATGATCAAGAAGTATTAGATTATAAGTGATAAACAGGGCAAAGATTCACTCAAGTCCCATCTAATAATAATAAAGGTTTGATACAGGTTTGGAAACGACCACGATATGTTAGGCGCGCTAAGTCGATCTACTTTTCTTTTCACTTTTCGCCACTACGTGGCATTGCTGTTGACGGGTACATGTGTGACATGGATAGAATATCTTCTGTCTGTCTCTCCCACTCTCCAGATCGAGGCGCATGCGCCGTCGACCTTGCCCCCGAATATTTGATGAGGATACGAATAAAAAACCAAATGAACAAATAATACTCTTACTAAAGACTAAACTGATTGATAGACCCATTCTCTGAAAAGTCGCAGCTACGAAAACGCGTCTGCTAGTCACATATTTCTAGGTTTAATTCTGAATATTTTCTCTAAACATTCTGTGACACCGGCTGTTTTTATTGTCACTACGAAATCTTTATAATATTTTACACGTGTGAGCAGTTTATATCTGGCATCTACAGTTATTTGGTGTTTAAATTATTACATAGAAATGTGGCCAGGCGCGTTATCTCCATAAAGCGCCGTATAAATGAGACCTTTTTTTGAGCTGTCATTTTTCGTTAAAAGTTCGGTAAATTGGCTTGCAATTTTACACGTATACGGGGATGTATTTTTACTTGATTATAGACGAAAATCAATTAATTGTTAAATATTCGAGTTCGTGAAAGAAATGCCTTAAGACCATGAGATGACACGGACCGCGCTTATCGTTCACATGACAACACGGAAATTATAAGTAGGATGAGATCACAGAAGACCGTGGGTGGGGGATATCCTCCGATAGGAGCGACGCATGTGACGGTGAGCGGAATAAAAAGTGGATCTTGTAACGATGCCTCACGGCATCATTGAAATGTGGCTTCGTTTCCAGACCGGCATGTAAGACCGTGGGTCAGGAAAGTCCCGCAGCGGCTAACAGTGTTGACAACTTAGTGAATTTTTTACGTAAACTGGTGGTTTAGACATCCCTTTTAGTGGATAAAATTTGTTTTTAGTGGCTGGTGGTTTTTGTTAGTGGTGAGCAAGATATTCAACCACTAACGTGTAAACAAATTTATGATACATTATATTTTGCTATGACAAGGCCCTTTGACAAAAAATGTGTCAACTTTTATGGTGTAGGCGACACTACGATCTTGTAAA
This sequence comes from Ophion slaviceki, assembly GCA_944452715.1. NCBI lineage: Eukaryota > Metazoa > Arthropoda > Insecta > Hymenoptera > Ichneumonidae > Ophion > Ophion slaviceki. The sequence continues at coordinate 31,097,976 of OX101793.1, read as the reverse complement.
TATCTACCAGCGCCATGGGGATTCCCTGAATAATGTTTTGGCTGTATATAGATTTGAATGAATATAGACCACAGGGTATAGTAATTGAATCGAGTTCAATTTGCTTGAAAAAGTATGTTTTGAAATACTTCATAATCTTGTTATGTAAGTGCATCAGATGTAGTTGCTTGCTTACTAGACCGTAAGCGGTAACACCAAGCGGTATTAGAGGTTTCCTGGTGGATCGCAGAACCGCTGATGGTGGGTATAACAAAACAAGTTGGCAACAGCGGCGGCTACTATATTTGTTTTGGCTTCTAACAAGGTACAAGTTATAATGTAATTTTACGACAGTAAGGTTCAGATTGGTTGTTTTCCCCTGTTGTTATTCTTTAGTACGTATGGATGTAATTTCTTTAGTACGTATATGTCATTTTTATTACGAAATTTTTCAATTGTTCGGATCCAGTATTTATGTTTCGCGCCAAAGCCACCATAGAGTGAGCGGGGCCCACCGCGCGGGGCGCACCATTTTTATGGCGCTGGCTATAAGTAGGTAGAGCTTTATGCTATATTGACAATTTCTATCATGACCTGGGGGGCTATTACGGTTCTCCGTTCGGGTGAAAATGAGAAAAGTGAGCAGATCACGCTATTACGGTTCTCTTCACCTAAAGAAAATGCGAGATTATTCACGTAAGTTTACTCGACACGAAATGTCATGTCGAAAATCGAAATGCGCATGCGTGAGCGTCTTCCTAACCCAGCGACGACACGTCCAAAGCTAACACATAACACAAGTTACTATGAAATAGCTGATTCAGAGACACCGAAGGTAGCATCTCGACACCGAATAATTAATAAAATTCAGCAACTTAAAGTTGATATCGTAGCGAGTTAAGTAATGTCATCCGATAATGATGAATAATTTTTTGATGATTGTGGTTTTGCGAGATCGGCAAAATCGAATGCTTCGTATACGACGATCACTGTGCGATGCCTTGGATCCCGTTAGTTTAACGGAACAAGAATGTATTGCACAATAGTTCGATTTATTAACATAAAACAATAATTCTATCACTGTTTATAAGAATCGTTTTATGTTCTGATATGATGCAAAAATTACCAGTATTTTTTTCTTGAATGGCTGTGTCGCAATCTGCCTCGTGCTAAATCTTCGTCTTTTTTCGTGAAATCTAATAACATTTGTTTTTGTTTTTCGGTAACATTCATGTTGCAAACTCAGATTCTATTTAAACTTGTTGCTTATTCGAGTGAAGAGATTGTTTTTGCCGATGCGCACGTCTTCCGTTTTGGGCTGGGTTTGATAGGCGTGCTAGTATACCCCTTCTACGGTGTCGTGAAAATGTGGGATCACTAGCCGGAAGTTCCTCGTGATCTGACATTTTCACCCAACCGATCCGTAATAGCGTGACTAAACTCACGTGGGATGAAAATGCGAGAAGTGAGAAGTCTCACCCGAGAACCGTAATAGGCCCCCTGATAACAGGTGAATTAGTACCTACCTACCTATGTTTATAATTTGCATACGTACGGGGCCTCCAACTCGAAACTGCCCCTTACTGAATATATTTCGGCTTTGGTTGGAATTTTACAAAAAAAAAAACTTCTCGAGATTTGGAGGCCCCCCAGGACCAGAGGCCCGGGGCGGACCGCCCCCTCCGCCCCCCCCCCCCTTAGTCCGCCACTGGGCTGTACTTCTCAAGGGAAAATAGTTTTTTTTTCTTTTTTTACTTTTGATATTTTTTTCATTAGATATTGAGCAACCTGCGAAGAAAATGATTTTGGGCAGGGCGAAAATGACCCAGATTCACGGATTAAAGGTTAAATAGCTAACTTAGACACCCCGGTGGCTAGATCCCGTAACAACCTTGAGCCAAGCCGAGTCAGGCTAAGGAAGTAAACAAGACGAGGCAACAGCTGAGCTTGGTCCCTGCTATCGCGCGCGGTCACCGTTACACACGCACACCAGTGCAGCCAGATCGCGCGTAAAAGTTACCCCCTCTCTAGTCTCTTACGCGCCCATCGCACAATCATAGTAGCGCGCGTCCGTGAGCCAGCGACGCTCGGACATCTTCGGCAAGAGCCGAGCGGGGTCGAAGTTTCCCGACCGTGCCTTCGGCCGCTACACCAACACATGGACGCTGAGCACGTTCATGTGCGGCCAAGCCGAAACGAAGGCTTCGAGGGAAAAAGCAATCTGAGCACGACTCGTGCGTGACGTCATCCGACGGCACGCGCGAGACTTTTAGATGATTTCAATGCTTATTTAGCTTTTGATTCTCTGCGTTATTAATGTATACAAAAAAATGTATCGCGCACTCTGATCGCTTATTTTTTTAGTTCATGCGTTAATTTAAATATAATAATAAGTCTAAATTACAACTTATTTATCTTATGTAAAATTGTTTACGCTTTACTCACACCCGTCCTTATGCCAAATAAATAATGATTCATAAAAGTCAGCGGAAATATATTTCGTTCGTAAATAAATAGTCGTTTTAGACAAACAATACTTGAGGTAATTATTAAGATGGAATGAGACCTCATCGCGGTCGGTATGGTAGAACAATTATAGATACCCAAAAATCTCTGAAACGGCTCTTCAGATCCCGTCGAAACTTTGCCAAACGACGTCAAATAGATAGACGAATAGCTTCCAGCCCCTCAAATTCAGAAAATTTGAGGGGCTGGAAGCTATTCGTCTTAAGATGGAATAGTCGTTCGATGGATATATTTCGGTGGAATATATCGATGGATATATTTCGTTCGTCAATATATAGTCGTTTTAGACAAACAATACTTGAGGTAACTATTAAGATGGAATGAGACCTCATCGCGGTCGGTATGGTAGAACAATTATAGATACCCAAAAATCTCTGAAACGGTTCTTCAGATCCCGTCGAAACTTTGCCAAACGACGTCAAATATATAGACGAACAGCTGTCTGCCCCTCAAATTTTCTGAATTTGAGAAAAAAAACGTAGATTGGCTTATCATAAGTCAATCTCATTTTTTAAAATCAAAAACAGAAAATTTGCGGGGCAGACAGCTGTTCGTCTATCTATTTGATGTCGTTTGGCAAAGTTTCGACGGGATCTGAAGAGCCGCTTCAGAGATTTTTGGGAATCTATAATTGTTCTACCATACCGACCGCGATGAGGTGTCATTCCGTCTTAATCATATATTGAAGTATATTGCAAAAAAAATTCATGGGAAAATATTACAAAATGGCGACACTGCAGAAAATTCTTCCGAGGCATGTTGAACTTAAGGTGCTCTGCGGCACGTAGTATAACTTGTGCCAATTTTAATCTGGACAAAATAATTTTTTTAAATTAAATCTAGATGAGTGTAGCTAGTGAACCACGTAGGGGATTTTAGAAATATTGATTTTTGAATAATTGCCGAGTATTTGACTAAAAATGTTCATTTAGACTTAATAAAGCGGAATTCTTTTTTTTTTAAATTAAAATTGGCACAGTTATACTGCGTGCCGCAGGTACGCAGTATAACTGCGGAGAAATAAGGAGGTTCGACATGCTTCGGAAGAATTGCTGCAGTCGCCATTTTGTATTATTATCGGATAAAAATTTCTAGCAATATACTTAAATGTATGATCAATAAATACCGCAAGTATTATTTGTTTATCACATTTTCTTCCGCCCAAAAAAAAAAATTTTAATTCCGCTTCTTGTAAGGCCGTTACAGTGGTGTTACCCCTTAAAGGCTTCATATAATTTCCGAGATTTTCCCGTGATCGTAATTAAAATGATGAAATATTCGGAGAAAATCGGAGAAACTCGGATGTTTGCGTAAAAATAATTGTCCGAAAAACTCCGAATTCTTCATATTTGTTCCAATTAATAGAAAAATTCGGAAAAAATCTGAAAATTTTTTCGGACAAAATCGAAGTTTTTCGGAAAATATATGCACTAGGGGCGCGGGATCGTTCCCCGCGCTCAGTGCTTTTTTAAAAATTATTATTACTATTAATTCTTATTTGATTAGTTACTTTTATTAGTTATCATTGTTATTTTAATTAGTTATCTTTTAGTGTCGAAAAATTTATCGCGCACTCTGACCGCTTATTTTATTAGTTTGTACGTTAATTTAAATACAATAATAAATCTAAATTACAACTCATTTATCTTCTAAAAAATTGTTTGCGCTTTACTCACACCCGTCCCTATGCTAAATAAATTGTAATTCATAAAAGTAAGCGGAAATATATTTATATTCGTATTATTATATTCATTCTCATATACTTTCATCAAGCGATAAAGCATTATCATAATGCTTTATCGCTTGATGAAAGACAAATAATACTTGCGGTATTTATTGAGCATATATTTAAGTATATGGCTATAAATTTTTATCCGAAAATATTACAAAATGGCGACACTGCAGCAATTCTTCCGAAGCATGTCGAACCTCTGCGGCACGCAGTATAACTGTGCCAATTTTAATCTAAAAAAAAAAGAATTTTGTTTTATTAAGTCTACATAGGGTAGCTACTGAACCCCGTAGGCGATTGTTCAATAAGTTAATTTAAACAATATGTATTAAAAAATAACTGTCTTTAAAAAAAATTGAACATTTCTAGTCAAATACTCGGCAATTACTCAAAAATCAATATTTCTAAAATCCCCTACGTGGTTCACTAGCCACACTCATCTAGATTTAATTAAAAGAAAATTATTTTGTCCAGATTAAAATTGGCACAAGTTATACTGCGTGCCGTAGAGCAACATGCCTCGGAAGAATTTTGTAATATTTTCCCATAGAATTTTTTTGCAATATACTTCAATATATGCTTAATAATTACCCCAAGTATTTTTCGTCTAAAACGCTTCGTGGCAGGCCGTTACAGTGGTGTTACCCCTTAAGGAAAATAATGTTTGCAAAAATTTCGGAAATTCATTATTTCTCAGAATTATGAGGGATAAAAAATGTAATAAGTTTTTTTTACGAAAATCTCATTTTTTTTCATCTACAACTTTTCTCCGAATATCTCCGCAGCCGTTCACTCAATAGGAAAAAGAGAAAGTTCCGGAAAAAAAATAATATCAAGTTTTTTTTTTACGAAAATCTCTTTTTTTCATCTTTAAATGTTCTCCGAATATTTCCGCAGCCGTTCACTCAGATAATAGGAAAAAGGGAAATTTCCGGAAAATAATAATAATAATAAGAAGTTTTTTTAACGAAAATCTCATTTCTTTTCATCTTTAACTTTTCTCCGAATATCTCCGTAGCCGTTCACTCAGGTCATAGTAAAAGGAGAAATTTTCGGGAAAAAAATGTTAAATCATGAATTTTAAGTAAAAAAAATGTGTTTTTGGGAAATGGACCAGTACTGGAATCTGTTTTAAATCGTTCTTTCTCCGAAAATCTCAGATATGACTAAAATAGGAGAAATTATGAAAATTTGGAGAAAAATTTGCACTAGGGGCCCCTGCGAACCGAAGCCAGGAACGCTACCAACGGGACCATCTCATCGCTTGTAGAATATGTGCACTTTCTGGTACTTACGATTCGCGGCCGGATGGATCATTGGCTTGTTTTTGGGGATAATGCTTTATCGCTTGATGAAAGTATGAGAATTAATATGATAATACGAATATAAATATATTTCCGCTGACTTTTATGAATTATAATTTATTTGGCATAAGAACGGGTGTGAGTAAAGCGTAAACAATTATATATAAGATAAATAAGTTGTAATTTAGATTTTTTATTATTATATTTAAATTAACGTATAAACAACAACAAAAATAAGCGATCAGAGTGCGCGATACATTTTTTTGTATACATTAATAACGCAGAGAATCAAGAGCGAAATAAGCCTTGAAATCATCTAAAAGCCTCGAGCGTGCCGTCGGGTGACGTCACGCGCGAGTCGTGCTCAGATTGCTTTTTCCCTCGAAGCCATCGTTTCGGCTTGGCCGCACATGAACGTGCTCAGCGTCGATGTATTGGTGTAGCAGCCGAAGGCACGGTCGGGACACTTCGATCGTGCTCGGCGCTTTCCGAAGATGTCCGAGCGTCGCTCGCTCACGGACACGCGCTACTATGATTGTCGATAGGCGCGTAAGAGACTAGAGAGGGGGTAACTTTTACGCGCGATCTGGCTGCACTGACGCACACTACTACCGCTGGGACCTCGATCGATACTTTACTGGGTCTTGTGCGCGCAGTGACTTAGAAGAAGGTCGCACGAGAAGCAGAGCTTACCAGTGCCGATTTCGAAGCGCCCAAAAAATTATCCATAACTTTCGGTGGTTACACTTTGCCAATTTATTTATTTCCAAAGAACTGCTTCTGCATCGGAGGTTAGCAGCGTCCGTTTTGCACCGCGCACTCGTACTTTCTGTCTAGCGCGTTTTCCCGTTGGCGCTGCTGCTGCGATACGCTCAATCCCAAACTTGCTTAACCTCAAACTTTTCGGCTGGCCGTTTAAAGCGTTATTATGAGTGGTGGTGTAGTGCCAAGCAAATCGACCGTTTACGCCTCTAACTTGCCCTTCTCCCTCACCAACAACGACATCCATCGGCTCTTGGAATCTTACGGCAAGATCGTCAAGTGAGTAGCAGCGTCGCAAGGCCGGCCAGCATCAGCTCTCAAATTATACACTCTATCGCCACCCCCCCCCCCCTCTCGTATTTCCAGAGTGACAGTCGTCAAAGACAAGGTTACGAGACGCAGCAGAGGCATAGCCTTTATTCTCTTTCTCAGAGCGGAGGATGCTCTCAGTTGCACCAGAGCCATCAACGACGCAAAGGTAAAAGACGCGTTTGTACACGATCCGTAATTGTCGGACGATAACTCGTAGCTTTTCCGCACAGATCGGCGGACGCACCGTCAAGAGCTCCATAGCCGTGGACAACGGTCGAAGCGCCGAATTTATAAGACGCAGGGATTATCCGGACAAGTCGCAGTGTTGGGAGTGCGGCGAGGCCGGACACCTCTCCTACGCCTGCAATCGTAACACTCTCGGCGTCAGAATCCCTCCGCCCAAAAGAATCAGATCCAGAAAGCGCGAGCGATCGTCCCAAGAACGAGCTCCGAGCGGTTCTTACGAGAGCGACTACGGCGACGACGACGACGACACCGCCGATGCCAAAATTACCAGAGGAGCCAGGTGCGAGGACGACGAGCCCGAGACCCTAAGCGAGGCTGTACGACGTACGGTGAGTCTTTTCCTCCGACAACTTCCTCACGCTTTACGCAAAGAGGTACACCTTTATCCCTTGTTTCAGCAAGAAGAATTGGAATTGGAGAGATACAGGTACGAAGTAGCAAGTGGCTGTTACGGCGAGTCAGCTTTGCGTGAGAAATCATCAGCGCCGCGTAAACGATTCAAAAAAATCAAATCTTACTTCAGCGACGAGGAGGAGTTGACCGAATGACGCAATATTTATTTATCACTAAAAAATTGTTTATTGGAAATTATTTGTTTTCTCCCTCTCACTCGCGCGAATTTTGAGCCCCGTTGACGAATTCCCGGTACACAGCGGTTGCTCGTTCCGATCGACTCTCGCGTGTACCCTCGACCTCGAACCATCGGCCACTCGTGACACTCGGTAAGGACTTTTTCTCAAACGCACTTTTAATACCGAATATCTGTGTGGATCTTTGCGAGTGTGGTCGCTCCGTCGCCGTCGCCGTAGTCGTCGTCATCTGCATGCCGGCTGCCGCTGCCGCTGCTGTTGCTGCCGCCGCCGCTCGCTCCGGTGATAGGCTCAACTTTACGAGAGCGAGTGCTTCCTCTGCGAAAAAAGAAACGGAAGAAAAAAAGCTACAAACCATCAGTTTTTGGCGAAAACTTACGTTGCGAAAACTCACGTTCATTCTCGTGAAATACAAGGCCCTCGAAAGTCTCAACGCGTTGCATAAACAAGTGAAAAGAATCCTCAATGTCCGATACTCTGATGATAAAATCGGGCTCTCGCTTCGCGAGATAACTCAGGAATTGAATGCCCTTTTTCAGGGCGTTCACTTGGATCTTTTTCATTGTCGAGGATAAAGGAGGATCGTTCGTGTTGGTAGAGTCGATTCTCGAACACTCGCAGAGCAACGTTACGGCGTACGAGAGGAGTCTGGAGCAGCAATTGCACGAGCGCGACGAATCCGTTATCCAGGCGATACGCTCGCTCGGTAAGATCCGGTTAACCGCCGATAAAAAAGCCTCGCTCATCTCGATCGTAGCTCGAGAATCGAGACGAAACCTCTCGATCTGCGCCATGTAGATCTCCAGTGGGCAAGCATCTGCTGCCAACAATCGACATTGTTCAATCGAATCGACGGGACTGACAAATAATATAACGCGTAAAATACTTAACCCGATGTAAAATGCAACACCCCGTTCCAAATTTTTACATCTGAAAGGAGAGACAAAAATAGTGTAGTTGCAGTAGTGTCGATTGATTGTTAAAGTTGGCGGAGTAGGACCCTTCTATACGTACCCGCTCGAGAGGAACAGAGACTGGATCCAAAAGTTGGCAATTTGCCGAATATCTCAATCATCTTCGTCATGGAAAGAAAGCACCGGAGTAAGGGTCTCGAGAATATCATCTCTCGGAATATACTTGTAACGTACTCCAATCTTAAAAAACGAATTATTGATTCGTCGATAATGTGGCAAGAGTCAATTCCCTGAACTCGAGAGGTTTTGCGAATACGTACCCGCGGGGACAAAAATGAACGCGCTTTTGTACGTTGCTCAGCGTTGTTGCGATTGCGCATATCAAACCGCTGAACTGATGCGATCTTCTCTGCGTAAACGGGTATGTATTTATTTGGATGCTCTCCCTCTCTCTCTCTCTCTCTCGCGCGCGCGCGCGCGCACTTAAAGTAGAGCCGCGGCTAAAATATCAAACCCAGACACGTACCACCAGACCAAGTGCACCGACAAATTCCAGCATCATTTCCAATATCTCAAAATTGTGATCCTTTTTAGCCCAACGACTGTACCGAATCATTTGTTGGTTGTACTTGGCATAATTGTCATCCTTCTCGACCATCAATCGAGTCTTACCGGTGATGTACTCGCAGAGATAATTGGATGCCTCGGTTACGTAAGAAAGTACACCCATCGCTCTTCTCGCCTCGATTCCGCGCTCTTTTTCGTACCACATGTTACAATCGCAAATTGACGTCGCCGTTGACTTGTCCCTCTCCGCGTCGTCGATCGTCTTGTTGTAAAAGTCGGAAAAGTACAAATCGTTCATGTCCCTGATGTCGTCGTTCTTCATTGCAGCGAAAATCGTGTGCAGTACGATGGTTGAATTGAGGAACAATTCTCTCGTCGCGGATACTATCTGTACAATGACGCGTCCTGCTTCCAATTATTGTCAAAGACACACACACACACACACACACACACACACGCAGTCGTGCCAAACAAGCTCACTTTGTTGACGATCGGTACGCAGTCCTCTGAGTTTATTTCCGCCCTCGTTTTTTTCATCATCACCGCAAGATCGGGTAAGAAAAATTCCACGTTTAATCGTCGACCGTCTACGATGCTCACGATAGGTTTCACGAGCACAGGATTTTCTGTTTGAATTGGAAAGAAAAATATTCTCGGTTAATTTTCTCTCTATTGACAGACGCGAGCTGCTCGTTTATGAATTTTCCCATCTACCGAATATCCTGAAGGTCTCCTCCTCCTGCAAAATTGGCAAATTCTTACGGCCAATTTTCTCGATAATCTCTATATCGACGACCGACTTTTCCGCGACGGACGGCTTGAAGATAGACCGTGGTATACGACGGAGCGGATAATCTTGAAAAACGGCAAATATAACGTACGCCTGGTCGAATATTTTAACGCGCTCGTACTTACCGTGTAGCCCGGCGGTGGTAGTTCTGAGGACGCACTCGGAAGCGCGATCGTCTTCCGTTTGAACGCTCCTCTCGTTTACTCTGACGGCTCTGGGCATAGACGACGGGGTACGATTAACGCCGAGTTTGCGGCACCTGGAACTATCGGGCGAAGCGACGGCCGCACCTGCTACGGACCTTTGCGGCTGGGTCAATTTGACGCTGCCCGCTTCCAACAATTTGCATCTCTGCATCAGTGTACCCAATTGCAGAGCCTGTCGCCACCGCCAAACACCAAACGCCCGATCGCTTTATCGAAGAAGAAAAAACACCATTTCCGTGTCGTCGCTTCTTTTTTCTCTCTCGATGTCTCTCGCTAACCTGGAACTCGTTTTGCGTTTTGAGATTTTCCTTTTCCTTGTGTAGAGCGTTCAGCTCGGCCCGATGACGACTGGCTTGTTCCTCGATGAAACGCGCCTTTTCTATCTTTTCGTTTTCGGAGCGGAGCTGCGTCTGCTGAAGTTGACTTCTCAAAAAAACCGTCTCGCCCTCCTTGGTCATGAAATCGTCCAGAAGCTTCTTATTCTCTTGCTCCAGTTTTTCCAGGCGCCTTGATAATGTTTCGTCTGCCGGTACAAAAGTCTCTATTGGGCCCGAATCTGTGCTTGAAATTTCAAATTTTTATCTTACCAGTTGCGAGAACCAGGTCGTTTTTTGGACAAAAAGTTGAATTTAGGTGTTCTCTGCGTAACAAGTTTGACTCGAAGTTTTCGAAATGCGGCGTAGCGATCTCGTCGATGTCTCCTGCTTCTATCGAACGAAGCTCCTTTTCGGAGGAAGCCACTTTCTCCGGTGGCCTTTCTTTGTTAACCTTTTCATCGAGCGGACGCGTCAACGAAGGCCCGGCCTCAACGGCGCTCTCTCTCCTCCTCTTCCTTCTCCTGGCATCGCTCAAATTCGTATTTACGCGAGCCTCCTGCAATCGAATGTCTCGTAAATTTTTTCTCTTTCTTTTTAATCAAAATCCTTGACGAGTAACTTACTTGCTGCGAACACGCTTGAGACGCGATAATGTCCATTTCCTCGATCGCGTTATCGTCAAAATCATCGCCCCACAGATCATCCTTGTCAATTTTCGCTCTTTTTGGTGGCAACAACGAATCGTTGTCAAGTTCTTTGCCGTATCTCTTATTATTGGACATTATTTTACGGGCACGAACGAGATGCTCTTCTTCAATTCTACAATAGAGATTCGCAAAAAGGCCGCCGTGAATCACCGTCTTGCATACCGGTTGCTTTCACAGTGCGCGGTTACTTTTCCGTTCGCGTCTGAAGCGATATTGCGAGCGTGTTTCACTGCTGCCACACTGCCACCGCCGCCGCCACCGCACTGACGTACGCGCGCCACGGAATTTTTTCGGCCATCCACGAGAGGGTATACATATGTTCAGTCAGTGTGCGTGTGTATATACAGAGGGGGAGAAACACACGCGATACAAACTCTTGCACGCGTATCGTGTCGCGATGCGAATAAAGTCGGAACGTGAAAGAAAAGACTATAGTGTCTCTCGAGGGGATTGAAAGTTTTGCCGCGAATCTTTGCGGTAAGCCAAGGATATCACTCTGCCAAAGCTGTCAAAAGAAATCTTGATTAATGCATACGTACGGATGATAAATATGTATATTGTGTGTATAGTGGTTTTTTTCTCGCTCGAACGTTGTCGCGCGCTGAAGAAGAGCGTCGCGGAAGGTCGGCTGGCTGGCCCAGTACAGTAGCTGTCTATAACCGCAATCGGACCACACGCGCGACACACGTTCGTACATGCCATTTTTTTTCACCTTATTTGCCTCTCGATCCTGCAATTCGCAAGGACACACGTATCGACGCGTGCCCCATTTCATCCTATACCATGCTCAATGATTCCTTAGAAAAAAAAGAGCGCAAGCTTTTCCGCGAGTTGCTTAAATTTCCACTCATAGGTTAGGTTTTACCAAACATATCGTTTTCAGGCTTACACGACCCTTTCACAAAATTCTCACACAACTATGGCGACGGTTGAATCATTGGCTGAGGTGACCGACGTTGTACAGATATTGCGTCAGTGGGAGGAAGATCACACGTCGCCGACGTACGATCCTGTACCTACTTTACAGAGACTGGCGGAAATAATAGAAGCCGAAACAGAAAACTACCTCAAAATGGATCCAGATCCCTTTGACGAGAGACATCCTTCGAGAACCGATCCGGAATGCAACTTTGGACACATACTCAAAGTATTGTTTCGCAAGGATAATTTTATGACAAAGGTAAGAGGGGGATTCGCTCGTGCGACGCCTGTCTTCTCTCTTTCTCTGTCTTTCTATATATATATATATATATATATATAGCAAATGCCTCTTTTCCCTTTGCCAGCTCATCAACGATTATCTGCGAGACACCTTCTGGACGAGAGCCGGTATCAACAGCAGAGATGTCAGAAAATTGAACATAGCTGCCTGTCGTCTGATGCTGGATATATTGCCGGGTCTGGACACCTCGGCTGTCTTTCAACCCGACATGGACGGTCTCATTCACAGATTGTTTTCTTGGGCGGAAAAGAGCGTGGAGCCTCTGCAGAGTTACGCTACGGGTCTCTTGGCCGCTGCGATGGAGGTACAAGACATAGCGACAGGTTTTCGCGAACAAAATGGGAAAATGGTACCCCTGATGCTTCAGAGATTGCACAAACTGCAGGGAAAAGCAAGAGAGGACAGACAAACTGCAGCGGCCAACGCACGACCATTTGCGCGTTTCGCTCAAAATCGACAAAACGAGAACGAACAAAAGATCCCTCCGGCTAAGCGAAAAGTACGAGAGAAGAAGCTCGAAAACGGCCTCGCGGCTATCAGTCCTACGCGAATAAATTTTTGCTCGGATGATGAGGCTCCCGCGAGTCCGGACGAGATACATCCCGCGAAAAAAATGAAGAGCGATCCGGAGCTCGTCCTTGCGACTACCGCCGCCGCCGCTGCCGCCGCCGCCGAATCTCTCACACCAGTAAAAAGCCTCACCGAAAATTCTTATCCCGAAATCATGTCCCCTCCCACGAGTATACCAAAAACACCAAACAACAACAATAACAACAATCCGCAATCGACGATAAACAGTAGAGCAACGCCACCGAGAGGGACGTCCGCGCTCGTTACACCTCCCGTTGGTAAAACCAATCCGACGAGAGCACCTTCGAAAGGTGCCCCAGGCGAGGCCGGTACCGGCGGCGGTGGCGGAGGAGGAGGAGGAGGAGGACCAGTGGCTACTCCATGCTCGAGCCTTCTCGAAGGTAATTCGAATTCTTCGTGGGCCGAACTCGAAACTTACGTGATCGGTAATGTACAGATTCATCCACCTACTCTGGCCACGAGACAAATATTGATACTTCGATATTTAACACCGATGGGCGAGTATCAGGAATTTTTGGGCCACGTTTTCGAGCAGAATGCCCTCGAGCTTATACTCAAATACATAAACGTGAGAGAAACAAAAGACAGTCGTTTGGCGTTCGAGGCCCTCAAGTACCTCGCCTCGTTGCTCTGCCACAAAAAGTTTTCCATCGAATTTCTCAATATGGGAGGTTTGCAAAAATTACTGGACGTACCTAGGCCGAGCGTCGCGGCAACCGGTGTCTCTATATGCCTCTATTATCTCGCCTACTGCGAGGACGCGATGGAACGCGTATGCCTACTTCCCAAACACACGATAAGCGATCTTGTGACTTACGCCCTCTGGCTTCTCGAGCGCAGTCACGACTCCGGCAGATGTCACGCGACCATGTTCTTCGGCTTTTCATTTCCCTTCAAAGTTATACTCGAAGAGTTCGACGCTCAGGACGGATTGCGAAAGTTGTTCAACGTTATATCGACTCTGCCGATATTGAACATCGAGGAAGAACCCGCGTTGAACGACGACGAGGAATGTGCCTCCCGGCAAATCGTCAGACACGTCGCGGTTGCTCTCAAGCGTTACATGGAGGCTCACCTCTACCTCAAAGCTGAACAACTCCAGCGAATGGAAATAGCGAGAACGGAACGCGGCAGCAGCGGGAGTGGCGGCGGCGGCGGCGATACTTGGCAGCCCTCTCTTCCTCCCTACAAAGCGTGCAAATTGAGCAGCGAGGAAGTTCAGCGAAAGGTCGAGACTTTGCAAGAGTTTATGTCGGTTAGAGCGGTTTGGCCACCGGTCGAGGAACTTGATCGTCTCGGGGGCATAACACTTTTACTCCAAATAATCGCGTTCGCCCGTGAATGGAACTACAGCGGACGGGTCCACGCTACCTCGATCGCCGAAACCGTAAGATCGTGCCTCGACGTTATAGCCGTTTGTTCGGTCGTACCAAAAGTCACGCTGTTGCTCTGCGACCGAGTCGATATGCCGGACATGTCGATGACGATGGCGATTAATCTGCTTCTCGCTTCGGCCGAGTGCGAAATAATCGTTGACGCGGACGTACAGCGTGCCGCCCTGAGAGCCCTCGTTAATTGCGTTTGCGCACCGATCAGCCGGGTAGGCGGAAACGTCGCGAGATTCTCGATAACCGGCTCGGCGAAGAAAAAAACAAACGTACACAACAGCGAGGAACTCGTGCAAAAGGTATGGGAGAGCGTACGCTCGAATAACGGTATAATGGTACTGTTGCAGCTTATGATGGTTAAAACACCAATCACCGACGCCGACAGCATACGAGCTTTGGCCTGTCGCGCTCTCGCCGGTCTCGCTCGTAGCGAAAAAGTTCGACAAATCATCAGTAAATTGCCCATGTTCACCGACGGTCAGATACAATCCCTCATGAAGGATCCCATACTCCAGGAGAAGCGTCAGGAGCACGTGACTTTTCAAAAGTACGCACTCGAATTGATGGAACGAGTCTCGGGAAAGGCGAAACCGACCGGTGCCGAATACGAAATATCCCTCGTCAGTCTTCATCGAGCAAACGTCGTTGCCCAAACGAGAATACAGTACAACGAGCGACAGCTCAATCACCTGATTTATCAGCATCTCGTCTCGAAAGGTATGACCGACACCGCCTCGACTCTCCAGAAGGAAGCCAATCTCGATTCTCACGCCATCATGAAACCTCTCACCAATTATCAGCCTTTCACCTATGCAAGTCCGGCAGCGAGTACCTCGCGCCTCGTATTCTCACCGGGTGCACCCGTCAACCTTTACAATCCGAGTAGATGCAATCCTCAGCGGGGTGGTGTTGGCGGCAGCGGCATTGGCGGCGAGGCTTCTTCCATGAGAATAAACAGCGGCAGCGGTACGCCGACTTCCGGCACACCGAGATTCATGAGCCACGCTATTGGTGGTTGCGCCGGCGGCTCGCCTTCTAACAATCTCCCTCAAACATCGCTTAGAATAAAACTCTCGGATTGCCTGAACGCAGCGAGTCCCGTTGGTAACAACATCACAATATCCAACGCTCCTCCTCAACCGATCAAGCTACAAATCAATCAGAAGAAACACAATCAAGGAGAAAAATCGCAGTTGCTCGCCCTCAACAATTGCGGAGGAAGTTCAAGCGTCTCAACGACCAGCGCGAACACCGTCGACACGATCATCGCCGCCGCCGCCGCCGCCAACGTCACACCGACAAATTCTCTACAGACGACACCCTCTTGCAGATCCTTGCAAAAACAGATATCGAGAGATCCGGGTGGTAGCGGAGGTAGCAGCGGAGGCGGTGGGGTAGGCGTTGTCGGCGGCGTTGGCGGCGGCGGCGGCGGCGGGGGCGGCGGCAGTGGCGGCGGGCCAGGTGGCGGTGGCGGGAGCGGCGGTGGAAGCGGAAGCGGCATTGGCGGTGGGGGTCCCGGTGGAGGTCCCGGTGGAGGTTCCGGTATATCAACGAGCAACTCTTCATCGATAACTCTCGATTCCATAATAACCGAGTATCTAACGAATCAGCACGCTCTTTGCAAAAATCCCATGGTCACTTGTCCTCAGTTCAATCTCCTCGAGCCGCACAAGTGTCCCGATCCTCGAACGAAAAATGCCTCGGCTGCTAACGTGACGGTACGCGTTACGAGAAGAGCGCTGGGCATGGACGGCCGAAGGCTCGATCGACGACACATATACAGTAGATTCTGTCCGGTTAAATCGTTTCGCACGTCCGACGTCGAGGGTACCTTCACGTGTTGCACCTTCTCGCCTTGTCAGCAGTATCTCATACTCGGGACTTACGCCGGTGACGTTAAAATGTTCAACGCTCACACGGGTACCGAGGAGGCTACCTATCAGTGTCACGAGTCCTATCTATATCACATGGAGTGCAACAAACGGGGCAATCTACTTTTAACCTCGACCGCCTGGATAAGCCCAATGTCCGCCCTCTGGAGCATAGGAACCTTCTTCGACATGAAACTTCCCTTCAAGAACGAGGATTACGTGGAATTTGGCAAATTACAGGATCGTATAATCGGTACGCAGGGCGAGAGCGCTACGATATACGACATCGCTACGGGAAAACTCGTTATGACTCTGACGCCCTCTATATCG
>OX101793.1:30976622-31076622 GCA_944452715.1 Ophion slaviceki | reverse complement strand
GAAGATGACCGACTTCCCAAGTGTCTCTGCTATCGATGTATGTACAATTTGGAAAACTTTTACGACTTTAGAACGGCCTGCGTGAACGCCGTAGCTCTTCTCGAAAGATGTTTACCTTTGTCACCCGCTCGTAAAAATATTGTAAGTAAGCAACGACGCTGTGTTGGTCTTTTATTTGAGCGTTCGGTCGCCCAAGCAAGTATAATCGCAGATTCTTGTCGTCGCAGCCGCAGCCGCAGCAGCAGCAGCAGCAGCAGCCTAGCAAACAAACGGAAAATGGGGGGGAACGTTTTTCGGAGTTGCGCTCGGAGCTTCTCAAGGAGAAGGAAAAGATGCCTATCCTCATACCCGAAGCCCCCATAGTGAATCCAAACGCGGCTCTCGGCACACCGCCACGATTAAACTCTGACGGTGATGAGGCCGAGATCGAGGAGATTCGGGAGGAAGAAGAAGAGGAGGAGGAGGAGGAGGAGGAGGCGGCGGAGAAGAGAAACGTTGGTGGCACCGTCGAGCACGACCCTGGTACGTATCCCCACCTCCCCGCTCTGCGAGCGCAACCGCGTTGCGTAACCGCCCGTCGTTTTTGTCCAACAGACGTTATCGCAAAAGCGACAGGATGCGGCGGGCTGATGGCGGGGAGCGCGTCGTTCGACGATACCGAAGATGTAGGCAAATCGGACGAGTACGAGATGGACATGGAGACGAATCCGAGTGATTTTTTAGAAATGACGGCCATGGTGACCGAGGATTCGGAAGAAAGCGCCCTTGTCGTCAAGAGGTTACGAGGCTCGGTTGATAAGTCGAGAAAGAGCCAATTCGCTAGCAGCCCCCCCCACCGCTTTTCAGCACACGTCCGAACAACACGAGGTTTACGTTTGCTCGTTGTGCAACAAGGCGTTCAGTTCGAAAGGTCACTTGTCGCTGCACGCGAGAATTCACGTTGGCGCGGGCGATGTAATCGGTGCCAAAGTCGTCACCGACGATCACACCTCCTACAAGAGGCCCTATCAGTGCGATCTTTGCAACAAATCCTACTCGACTGCGAAACATCGATGGGGACACGTATCGACGACTCACAGGTATCGCGCGCGCGACTCTTCTTTCCACCAACGTACGATCGATTGAAAAACAATATAAGAAATAAATGGTCAAAGTTCGTGTTTGGGTTTGTTCGCCGTTTCAGAGGACATCCAGCGGTCACGTGCGCCTACTGCTCTCGAATATATTCGACGCGAACGAATCTCGAGGAACACATCAAATCTCGGCACACCGGTCTACCGCCACCTCCCGAATTGCCCCTGCTTCCTTACGCACACTCGGACAAGAATAGATACAGGTGTAAAACCTGTCCAAAGATGTACACAAACGTCACCGATCTCAACAAACACGGCAGAGTGTGCGCTGCCAATCGTTCCTCCAAGATCGTCAAGAAAATGTCTCGAAAGAGGCCGATCGGCGACCACAAATCTCGCGGTTGCGCCGCCGACGGGGTGGCGGTGGGGGCAGCGGCGGCCTCGGACGTTTCGAGCACCGAGACCGACGACGAGGGCGGCAAGGATTACAGAAACGCAGAAGCCAAACTTTCCAAGAATCCACAATTGACGATACTGAAACAGGCGCTGACGAAAGCCGAGGGCCTCAAGACAGATTACGAGGAGAAAAGGAGTTGGCTCTTGTCACCTGGCGCTAGACCCCTCAAACTACCGAAAATTGGTAAGTTTTTCTCTCCTCTCTCTCGCTCTCGCTGTCTCATTTTTCCTCCAACAAAGTGATGAGCAAACCTTGTGTTCGTCCCTCTCCGGCAGAGTGCAACGAAAACGAACAGCCGCTGAAGAGATGGTACTGCGAGATGTGCCCGAAAAACTTTACGTCGGTCGACAAGCTCAAGGAACACGAGACGATTCACGACGCGGAAAGGCCTTACGTTTGTATACTTTGCGAAAAGGACTTTGTTCTGAAAACTTCGCTGAGCAGGCACATTGTATCCGCACATGGGGTCGATCCGACTCCCATTCTCGACAGCGACAAGTGCTTGAAGAAAAGCGCGCTTGCGCAATCGTGGCGAAAAAAAAAGTCCGAAGCCACGAGGAGCGGTAGCAGCAGGGCTATGAAAAAATCAGGCTCGAGAATAGCACCGGAAGCGAGCGATTCGTCGGAAGATGCGGAAATAAGCTCTCAGGGCGGTGATGGGGCGGCGGCAGCGGCGGCGGCTCGAAAGCTCGAAATCGAGACAGTCTTTGTGTGCGAGATATGTACGCGCGATTTTAACGATCGGGCCTCTCTCTGGCTTCACATACGGGCAACGCACAAAGAATTGGCCGCGTTTGCTTGCGGCGTTTGCCTCAAAATATGTTCCGACAATGCTCAATTGTTGAATCACGTTAACGTTTATCACGGTGGTTCGAAACTTTTGGTTTCCGAGCAGAGACGATACAGCTGCACGATATGCGGTAGGCAGCACGATTCGCGAAAAAAATTAATCACTCACGTCTCGATACACAACGTTGATCCTGGCTACGATCCAGCCAGTTTCGTTCAACTCAATACCAATTATTATAACGAGAATTTCAACAGCAACGAGATTAACGACCATCTTATGGATTTCGATGCGGAGGAAAACGACAAAGTCGACTGCTACATCTGTTACAAGTCATTCCCGAACGAGGATCATCTGATTCGTCATCAACGCAACGCTCACAAGGTCCGTTGATTATATTTTCATCGTCCTTTTCCTATGAACTTTGTTTCTCGTAACGAGCCACGGCCGCCCCATTTGATTTTGCAGTCGGAGCCTGTCGCGTTGCCGAGTAACAACGACGTTGCACCGATGTCGAGCAACGGTCCAGCCGTCGCCGCTGCCGCCGCCGCAGCCGGACTCAACGGGACAAAGGCCCAATATCACTTGTTCTTCGTTTGCGAGTTGTGCGGAAGTTCGCATCCGAGCAAGTGGGAACGTTGGCTTCACGTCAGTAGTCAACACAGCGATGATCCATCTATGCGAGTAAGTATCCCTTACCGATCGCGAGATTCTCCCTTTCTCGCGCAAAAACGTAATCCCGTTTATCCGTTGACCCGCGCAGTGCGAACGAGACGATTGTGGAAAAATATTTGCGACCAAGGCCCTCCGAAACGAGCACGCGCAGCATCATCTTATCCAGGGTTCCTCGCCAAATACTTGCGAGGTATGCGGCAAACTCTGGGGCAGTCGGGTAGACTATTGGAAGCACGTGATGGGAGTACACTCGGACACGGTACCGCTAATATGCGGCGTTTGTCTCAAAGTATTTCCCGACGTCGAACGACTCGGTACTCACGTTAAGACGAATCACTGGCCGCTGACGAACGGTGACTTCAGTTGCGACATATGCGGCAGGCCTTACTCGAACAAATCGAAAATGTCGAGGCACCGAAAAATTCACGGGCTCGAGGTCGTGGAGACGACGGCGACGACGGCGACGACGACGGCGACGACGACGACGACGACGACAACGACGACGAGGAATGAGCGTCGGGAGATAACGAGAGGAGGCGAGTCGCGGAGCGAGACTCGCCGGTACGAGGACAACAACAAGAGCTTGCCGTCGGATCTCGAGTTGAGCTGCCAATTGTGCGCCCGATCGAGCTTCGAAAATTGGCAAGCGCTTTGCAATCATCGACGAATCGTTCACGGGCTCTTTCCGTGCGATCTCTGCAACAAGTGTTACGGACGCACCTCGCATCTATGGAAACACGTAAATCGCGTTCACAAGGGACACGAGGACGTAACATGCCGCTATTGTATGAAAACGAGCGCTTCCAAGGATCATCTCGCGGCTCACATAGCGAAAATTCATCGTTACGAGCAGCAGCCCACGGACGGGCCCAATCTTGTCGACGAGCTACCTACAGGCAAATCACCACCCGATTACGACAAACGTACGAGGGGAATTATCGAGGAGCGAGAGGATAATGAGGAGGAGGAGGAGGAGGACGAGGAGGAGGAGGAGGATGAAAATAACGACGATGACGATGAGGAGGAGGAGGAAGAGGAGGAAGAGGTTGCGGCGGCGAAGGCGACTGCAGCCGCGACTGCCGCCGCGATCCCGAAGGACGAGCGGCACGCTCCTCATCACTGCGACAAGTGCCAAAAGAGCTTTCACAAGCGTTATTTGTTGCGTCGTCACGCCAAGGGATGCCAAAATTATCGGAAAGATCCGGGAGCGTTGCTCACGCGTTGTCGAGCTTGCGAAAGAATATTTAAGGATCGTGCGAGCCTCCAAAAACACGTAGAGAATCATCATAGCGAATACACGTGTCACTTGTGCAATGAGAGAGTTACCTCGAAACTCGGTATAATGACCCACAATCGTGTCAATCATCTTCATCATCCCGACTTGACGTGCGAATACGTAAATTGTAAAAAATTGTTTCGCACCAAGGAGGACCTCGAGTCCCATCGCAACGATCACAAGTATCACAATACGCCGAACGTTTGCGACTTTTGCGGTGACACGGTCGACAATAAACTCAAACTCAAAATGCACGTACTTTCGTTGCATCGCAACGAGATTGGCGTTTCCTGCGGCGTTTGTCTCATACCTATGAAGGATCCGAAGGATCTCAAGAAACACGTCGAGGACGAGCACGAGGGTGTACTTTTGAGGCCCAACACGTGCCAGGTATGTGGCAAACGTTACGCCTCCAAGTGGAAAGCGTTCGATCACACGAAGAAATGTCACGGTAAAGTATTTCGCACGTGCAAACAGTGCCTCGCCGTTTTTACGAGCGACAGCGATATACGCCGACATTACGAGCGGGCGCACAATCTCTCCAAGGATCACTTGTTTGGCGCCGGTGGTGCTACTGCTTCTTCTTCTTTCAAGGCTCCTCTTCTGTCGAAAAACAAACATGATTCCGTCCATGTTAAGGACGAGCCGGAGGATTACGAAGATTATCGCGACGATATATACGAATCATCCTCGAAGCGTCGTCGAAAAAACGAAAGCCGCGATACCCACGATTGCGCCATATGTCCCGAAATATTTCTCAATCGCGAGACTCTCTCCGATCATTACAGAAACGTTCACAATACCGAGCCGGACAGAATGTTCAAGAGAGTCAAACTCGAGCCGCTCCTCGACGCTCCATCCGACGCCGCTCACTGCAACGACAACGACACCGTACCTCCTCCTCTTCTCACCGATAACAACGCTGTCCTCCTCCTCCCACCGCGGCCACCCTCTCGTCATCATCGTCGTCACCACACCGACAGAATGATGATGCGGGAACGAGAAAATTTCGAGTGTAAAAATTGCGCGAGACAATTTTGCACAAAGAGCCTCTTTTGGAATCACATAAATGCCTGTACGAGACGAAGCGGCGGCGGCGGTGGTGTCGGCGTTGCCGCCGTCGTCAACAGGGAGGATACACGATCTATGGCTGCCGCCACCGCTGCCACTGTCGCCTCATTCTCGGCCTCCTCTTCCGCATCCTCCTCCTCCTCGTCCTCCTCCTCCTCCTCCTCCTCAACCACCACCGCCACCACTTCCTCCTCTATTCTAGAGGCCCATTTAAAAAACAACAACAAAACGAGGAAAGAAGTTGTCTCAGATCACGACGAAAACAATCTCATTATCCCGGATTTTAACCTTTTCGAGGACATCAATATGCAATTTTCCGAACAAAAGCCAATTCCGAATCTAATGCCACTGGCTGAATTGAGGCGAATATCTTCGGCCCCTCCCACTGCCGTTGCCGCCGCCGCCGCTGCTACTGCTGCTGCTGCTGCTGCTGCTGCTGCTGTTCCAGCCTCATTCTCCAACAACAAGCTCAATTGTCCGAGAAGAGATTCAACGCGGAAAGATTCTCGCAAGGTCTACGACGAGTCGACCAATACCGTTTGTGTTTGCGAGGTGTGCGGTAAACAGTGGCCCGCCAAGAAACATCTCTGGCAGCATTTGATACGCTTTCATCGGGCAGAAGCGGCCGTAACTTGCGGCGTTTGCCTCAAACTCTCTTCAAATTACGAACAATTGGCGAAGCATCTTCGAACCAATCACGAGACTGTACTTTCCCGCGAGGGTAATAACTTCACGTGCAAAACGTGCGGTCGTTATCACAACGCGAGAAGCAAATTATTGTTACACATGAGCATACACATAAACGATAAGAAGGGACGTGGCGGCGGTATAGCTTGGTGCGAAAAGTGCGAGCGCAGCTTCGAGAGTGAGGATAGATTGAGGGAGCACGTGGACGTTTGTGAGAAAAAATTTACCACTTTCCAGGAACCTGACCTCGATGAGGTTGGGCTCTTGACAAAAAACGAGAACGACAAGGGAAGTTTGATCGGTGACGGTGCCTCGTTGACGACGGGCGTCGGTGGCGGCGGCGGCGGCGATAACAACGAGGAAGAAGATATTGACTTTTCGGATAATCAACGAGTCGGTCACTCCTCGGAGGATTCGGAGAGCGATAGCGGCACGAGTAGTGAATGCCTGAGCGAGGACGACAAAATGACTCCGGCGTCACCGCCACCACCATCGCCGCCGTCGCTGCCACCACCACGATCACCATCACCTCCACCACCACCACCACCACCACCACCACCACCGCCGCCCGTCGCGGACGAAAAAGACATTCGATCATGTACCAAAAGCCGAGCAACCGGTGACGTTACTGTTCATTTGCATAAAATAAAAAATGAAAGCAACCAAGGAGAGCACGGATTCGCAACGACTGAACAGCGAATCAACGAGCCGCACGTGGTCCCCGTGGAAAAAGATGCAAATAACGGCAACAACGTGGATGAATCGGACGAAGAAAAGCTCGACGACGATTCAACGAGAGACAATGAAGAAAATTGTAATTCTATGAAGAAAGAATCCGACGGCGGCGATGACGGCGACGACGACGAGGACGAGGACGACGATGACGACGACGATGACAATGACGATGACGATGATGACGACGGACCACCCATATTGAGTCCAATGATGCCGCTGTCCGTTGAAAATACCAACGAACAACGGAATGATGCAAAGAACCGCAAACTCGGTCCTTTTCCAACTGTCTGTACCAACGATAAAAAGGAAACTCGATCCTTTTGTACCGAGATTAGCAACGAAATTGTTCAAGAGTCGAAGAATCCAATCGAGGGATCTCCACCCGATCACGAACATTATTCCGATTGTGAGGATTCCGGTCAACGATCCAGCGCGAGTGTCGCTCTTACGAGCGAAGAGTTCCCTTCGGATGAAGAGCGCGACGAAGAAACGGTTGACCAATTGGACGACGAAGATAGTAGAATTCACGTTGTTAATCCCGACGACGAGTATCACTCTGACAACAGCCGAGGTACCGAGGTTGAACAAGAGCAGGAGCGCGACGAATCCGAACAAGAGGAGCAGGAGGACGTGGACGAGGCGGTGGAACGAGAAGAAGATGAAGAAGGAGAAGAAGAAGAAGACGAAGAGGACGTGGGTGAAGAGGCAGAAGCGGAAGAAGATGAAGGAGGAGAAGGAGTCGTCTTTGAGGAAAATGTTGAAATTGAAGAGCATCGACAGGGCGAAGAGGTAAAGGAGGAGGAAGAGGAAGATGAAGAAGAAGAAGAAGAAGAAGAAGAAGAAGAAGGAGAAGAAGACGACGACGAAGAAGAGGAGGAGGAGGAAGAGAAGCAGCAGCAGCAGCAACAAATTGGCGAAAATTCCTTACAGATACATAATTTGGATGGAACTGTATTGATGGTTGCAAACGATGCGGACGGTAATCAAATATTGATTCAAAGAAACGTTTCTGACATGGAGAACGACGATTCCATCGGAGCCCTTACCGGATACATCTACGAAGATGACGAGTACGATTTTACCGGATTCCAAGTCGAGGATGTAAACGCGGCTGAAACGTTGGCTGACGATAACGAGGAGGAGGAGGAGGAGGAGGAGGAGGAGGAGGAGGGGGCGCGCCACCACCGAAGCAGGAGCACCACCAGCGGCAGCGAGGATGACGAGAGGGACAAGGAAATTGAGCAAGAAAACGAGGACGAAAGTGCCAAAATCAGTGTGTCAAGAACGTAGGATTGCGCGCGGGTGCGCACGTTGATTAGGCCGAAACCCGAACGAGATGATAGGCCCGATCAGAGACGAGACCATTGTTTTTTAATAACACGAATAATGGCGCTTTCTAACGATGCGTTTTACATCACTCGCTTCTTATATTTAGTTTAAGAAAGGAAAAAGAAGAATTACGTCTGCTGCGTCAATATTATCCAAAAATAGGCTGTATCGAGCTTTTCTACACACGTTTGCCAACGATATCGGCTATTCCATTAGTCCAAGAACTTCGATAAAGTTATCGAATGTGGCTTTCTTTGCTTTATTTCTTCGCACGCAACTTGAAATATTATTTATTTTTATTGCGCATTCATTCCAAAGTAAATCATAGATGCGTTGATGCGAATTTGTTTATTTTTTATCGTATCGGGATAAAAAGTTGAGAGAGAGGGAGAGACTGGCGGGCGCGGGGCTGCGAGATAAAACGCGCTCATTTTTCTGCATGATTTGCAACCATATGATTTTCCAGATGGGCATTTACTTGCAATTCTTCTTGTTGTTTCCAACGTTCGCAATGTTGTCCTAACGAACCTCGTAATTCATATTATTTCTCTATACATTCGTACGTTCGTCTCATTTGCATGCACAAAAAAAACAAGGCAGCCCGCGCCAAGTATTTCTCTCAATTTGGACGAAAAAAGGAGCGCAGACTGCGATGTAAATGTTTCGAGCATCCTATCATAAATTCAAGTACTATGATAATAATTATATATATATATATATATATATATATATATATATATATATATACACTGTAAATATTGTAGAATAAGGCGTCGAATGAAGAATCGTCCTCAAACAAGTAAAACAAGAAGCGTACGTTACTCATTCCTCGAATGTTCCCGAAAAATGAGCCTCGTTGATGCGGAGGCCGCGCGGTCAACGACTCTCGCGATAATTTATCAATTCAATATTGAAGTCGTTATATTTTTACCGGGTCGTATGAGGTGTATGCTACTCGCGGCCATACAACGTATAAAAATTCAATAAAATGTATATTGTGATGAGCCGTGTGCTAAAGCCATGTGTACTTTTGACACAATGATGTAAGTTATAATATAAATTATTTCCAAATAAAAGCTAACAAATACCATATTTTCGCTTGACGCATGAACGCGTGCGGATTAGGCCGATTTGCCGCACTCTCGCGCAACTAATGACAGGAGGCGACGGACTTTTAATTTTTAATATTTTTAATTTTTCAATGCTCGCGGCTCAGTTGAAGCGAAAAAACGTCATTCCCACCAGCACACCGCGCTCAAAAGGTAATTGTTGCAAACATTCGTTTGCCTTACATTATAGAAATGTTTCCTTTGTTGGAATGGTACGATTTTCAGATGTTGGGCCAATGGTTGTATCCGCTGTCTGTCATACAGATCTTGCGACTAGTGGTGGGAGATAGTTCTCTTCGCGAAGCCATCCACTAGAGTCGCTGTAATCGAGAGATGTTATCTGCAACAATATAGCCTCCCATTCTCGTCGCTATAGCCTAATCTGAAAATCTAAATGTGAAAAATTTAAGCAAATTTAAAATCGAAAATTAAAAAAGTTTCTCCTGATGTTTTGTTATAAACGCTATTATTCATTATTTTGTAAAAAAAATTTGAAAAAAAAATCCAGGCGATTCAGTATAAGCTTGCGCAACTTTTTACATCTTTGACATTTCCTCGTAAACCCTATAGTTCTTGAGTTACGTTGCATTTTCCAAAATTTGTCTTTTAGCCCAGATGGAAATCCGCTTATTGGAATTCGTCAGATTTTAACAAAAAATGTCAGATTTGATAATATTCCGTCAACTTTCAATGAGAAATAATGTCAGAATATGTCATTTATACGACAGAATCTGTCATATTATTATTTCGAGATTTGACATTTTCTGTGAGAAGTTCATGATTTCTGACCGGAAATTGGAACATGCTTTACAGAATCTGTCATATTTTATCAGAAAAGTAATGTTATAATTCAGTAATTTCTGTCAGAATCTTACATAATATGTCATATAATGTCGTAAGAGTTTTCCATTTTATGTGAGATTTTCGTCATTAAATGTCATTTTTTTATGAAATATAATGGAATTCTTCAACATTTATAAAATATGACCGAATATGTCAAATTATATCATTCTTTCTTATTTTTTGTGAGATTTTCGTCATTAAATGTCACTATTTAATGGAATGAAATGGAATTCTTTAACATTCATGAAATATTATGACCAAATCTGTCAAATTATATCATTCTTTTTTATTTTTTGTCATATAATGACCGAACTTGTTAACTTTTGACATTTTGCATTATAAATATATGATATATTCTGATGAATTTTGACATTTAATTATCGATTCTGATAATAAATTGTCAGAATTCGTCAATATTTGATGGAATTTACATATAATTTTCTAAATTTTAATGGAAATGCTGAAAGAAAGAAATTTGGGACTTTATATTCAATAATACTTTTATTTGGTGACACATATTTGGCAACTGTTGAGATCTTAAAAAATATTCAACATACAGAGACGCAGATAAAATACACAGATAAAAATATAATTAGTACGGTTGAATATTGTTTGCTCCTTATTGAGCCCTCCTTACTTTCTTGCGAGATGAATCCGTTGTCCGGTTGAGATATCCGTTGAGTCCCGCTTGTTCCAACGCCTGTCGCTCAGCAGAAAATTTTTGCGATAACCACGTCGAAAAACTCTTCGAAATGGCAGCTTTTTTAGTTAGAGAAAACTGGACCCGATCGATGCCTTTAGTCAGCCTCGTTGTGAATCTGCTGAGTTCCTCGTCTGTCCACAGCGATCTTGCCAACGTGTTGACAAACTTACTGGGCTCTTTTTCCTTAAAAGCGGTGTCGTATGACGTTTTTTTAATCCACACATTGTACCCTACTGTAGTTTATGCTATTTCTGACTTTGACTTTGAAAATGTAGTTTATGCTATTTCTGACTTTATTCACAATAAAGCTCCTTTTCACTAACAGCTGAAATCTGTCAGAATTCACGAAAAATGTAACAACAAATTATGATAAAAATTATCGTTTTCTTGCATTTTTTGTCATTTTTTTCGATGCAACAATATGTCAAAAAATGGATAACTGATTTATCATTTTTTGTTAAAAGATGACATTTTCCGACACAATGATGACAGAAAGTATCAAATTCTGTGATTTAATGACAGCTGAAATCTGTCAAAATTCAATAAAAATGTGACAACAAATTATGATAAAAATTATCGTTTTCTATCATTTTTTGACATTTTCTGTCATTTTTTTCGATGCAACAATATGTCAAAAAATGGAAAACTGATTTATCATTTTTTGTTAAAAGATGACATTTTCCGACATAAACATGACAGAAAGTATCAAATTCTGTAATTTAATGACAGCTGAAGTCTGTCAGAATTCAACAAAAATGTGACAACAAATTATGATAAAAATTATCGTTTTCTATCATTTTTTGACATTTTCTGTCATTTTTTTCGATGCAACAATATGTCAAAAAATGGAAAACTTATTTATCATTTTTTGTTAAAAGATGACATTTTTCGACATAAAGATGACAGAAAGTATCAAACTCTGTGATTTAATGACAGCTGAAATCTGTCAGAATTCAACAAAAATGTGACAACAAATTATGATAAAAATTATCGTTTTCTATCATTTTTTGTCATTTTCTGTCATTCTTTTCGATGCAACAATATGTCAAAAAATGGAAAATTAATTTTATCATTTTTTGTTAAAAGATGACATTTTCTGACAAAAAGATAACAGAAAGTATCGAATTCTGTGATTTTATGACATTCCGTAAAGTTAACATAATATGTGAGGTTCTGTCCGATTTTCATAGATTATTTCCGACAGAATCTATCAAAATATGTACGATTCCATCAAATTATGTTAGAATCTATTCATTTTCACAGTTTCTGACATTTTTTAACAGATTTCAACATTATTTGTCGAATTCCAATAAGCGGATTTCCATCAGGGAGCCAAAAATGAAATAACTTTGCGAAAAAAAATCGTACGAAACTTAAAAAAAAATTAAAATGGAGCTCCTGCTACCCCGTTCAAGTTTATCATGGATAAACGTGACAACATTTTTTTCCATCAGTCCCAATTCTCGATGGTCGAAAAAAAACCGAAAAACTCACGTGCGTACCGGGTCGTAAAAAATCGTAGAAAATATATTTTTAAAGCAAAACAAAGCTGTATTTGTTCCCTTTGAAACGCGGATCGGTAAATTTGGTTATCTTTTTTTTTTACGAAGCTCTGTAACTTTTAGGCCCGGTTCCACAACTCTCGGTTAACCGAGTTAACCGGAGTTTAGCCAGCTCAGTGTGGTTCTGATTGGTCTAATCGCCCTTAAACTTCGGTAAACTCGGTTAACCGAGAGTTGTGGAACCGGGCCTTAGTGCGACAAGAAATATCGACTGGTGTATCCAAACTTTTAAGCGGCAGCGTAGCTGCAGAAGAACAATGCGAGTTTTTATAAATTGTAAATGACACGAATAATTGAGGTTACTGTACGCAAGTATTTCTATGTACAGGTATACATCGACTGATATTTTCCCTATAGAAATAAATATGGAGATAGCACACCTCATATTTTGCACGTAAAAATAATTTCGAGAGGTCAAATCGTATAAAAACAATGAGCTATCCCTTAAATTCAAAGATGGTGACGGAATGGAAGATAAGTATGTATTGATTGCTGTTGTATAGGTAAAAAATAAGCGCATACAAAACGTCAATGTAGCGAAATAACCAAAATTTTATTGATTTGTCAATGTCGACAATTTGTTTTTCGACAACAATTTTCTTCTTTATCATATTTTCCCGGAGATCATTTTGCCGTATGCGCAACAGAATCTAATAAACAATCGCGTAGGATAGCCCTGGCAGTTTGCCTAACCGTTCATTCATACCGGTTTTATGACCGAAAAACTAACCGTTGTATTTGGACAAAATTCGGCCGACTTTCTTACCGTGTTTTTGACCACTACCCGTGATTTGCTCAAGTTAGAAAGATGGTTAGAAAGTTGGTTTGAAATTCGAATTACAACCCTGCCGACAAGCAACCACTTGTAACCAAATTTATAACCGTATTTATAACCACTATTCGCTTTCTAACTTAAGCGAATCACGAATAGTGGTTATAAATACGGTTATAATTTTGGTTACGAGTGGTTGCTTTTCGGCAGGGTTATATTTCAAATTCTCAACCATATTTCTAACCATCTTCCTAACTTGAACACATCACAGATAGTGGTTATAAATACGGGTACAAATTCGGTTACGAGTGGTTGCATTTCGGCAAAGTTGTAATTCGAATTTCAAACCAATTTTCTAACCATCTTTCTAACTTAAGCAAATCACGGGTAGTGGTCAGAAACACGGTTAGAAAGTCAGCAGAATTTTGTCCAATTCCAACCATCCGAAAAATCTAACCGTCATCCAGTGGTTATGTAAACTGCCAGGGAGAATATACGAGCCATGTTCTT
This sequence comes from Ophion slaviceki, assembly GCA_944452715.1. NCBI lineage: Eukaryota > Metazoa > Arthropoda > Insecta > Hymenoptera > Ichneumonidae > Ophion > Ophion slaviceki. The sequence continues at coordinate 31,063,033 of OX101793.1, read as the reverse complement.
CGCATGGAAAAGCAATATTACTGAGTCGCTAACACATCTGCGAGACTTAAATCAACGCACATAAAAAATTGAGACATTCTTCGCAAAACACGATTCAACGTATAAAATGAAAGAATTATCAAATTAACATGAATCAACCCGCCACGAGATTTCATACCCGCCGATTTACTATCAAAACAACACCTCTCGATAGTAGCGACACTAAAAAACTGCTTCAATACGCGCCAGTTACCCCCACCATTGAGATTCTATCGAGTTGCAAGACCTGTATGTAAGACCGTGCTGAGGAATCATTCCCAGATAACCAAGCGTACTATTGGTACGGCGCGCACCGAGACAACGAATTCAGACGTAAACCGACGTGCTGGATTTTTTTTCCTCTCAACAAAATAATTTATATGAACTTTAGTTTGCACCAAAATGCATGAAGCTATTAATGCATTTTGGTGCAAACTAAAGTTTAAGACAATTGATTAACAAAAAAAAAACTAATTTCGAAAGTACAGACCACTTTCTTTTTGTAGCGCGAGGGATATGAACTGGACGGGGAGGCGAATGTTCAAACACTAATTATTTCATTTTTTCTCCTTTGTTCTTCTTTCTTGGAATCTAATTCTTTTTATATTTTCGTCTGCTGAAATGAATTTAACTTGTCACGAAATAATGAATTTAATTAACGCAAGCATAAAAATATTCAATCGACCCACTCTTAGTTAATTTAAGTTTACGTGTGCTTATGATTTAATAGAATTATTGTAGTGGGGGAAAAAGTAGTATCAGAGATTGCTAATTTCCAGATAAAAACGGAAAAAAACAGGCGGGAGCTAAAAATATTCAATGGAAAGCACGGGAAGGTGGTGGATTTCTTCCACCAGGAGGGGGAGTATGTATTGGAGTGGGACGGTGTGATGGAGGAAAAAATTAAGGGGTTTCCAACTGTTAAAACGGAAGAAAGAAATCCTCCTTTCGATAACAATGAGCCTTGTGTCACGACTGCTGTAGTTGGATCACCCCTTCAAACAGGATTTTTCTTTCAAATCTTTCTTTCTTACTTTTCAATAAAAACTATTTTACAATAAAACTTTGATTTTCATCAAAAATAAAAATAAATGAAATACCTACAATAAACAAAATAAATAAAATAAAAATAAATCTTTTCTTTTCAACAACAAATAACAATTATTTTACAATAAAACTTTGATTTTAATCAACAAACGATAAAATTACCAATCCGCTTTGTTTTACGGCATCCCCCGTAGACACATAAATCGTTTGTTGGCATTTTCAAAACTTATTTAAAAACCAAAAAGTTAAAGAGCTCGGCGGCCTGACACAACAAACTCAATCTCAGCGTATACTCGACGCAAGAGGGGTAAGAGGGGTCTTATGGAACTGTGCGGTAGTGGAACAATAACGAGAGAGCGCTAGCACAACGAGAAGGTGCGAGAGAGAGAGAGAGAGAGAGAGAGAGAGAGAGAGAGAGAGAGAGAGAGAGAGAGAGAGCGTATCCCCAGCGAGAACGATCGCACGTGTTCCCAGTGCATAGTACCTATAAGAGAGAGCAGGACACAATGATTCCCCCAGCGTATAACATCTATAAGAGTAAGTAGAAGGCCGTTACGTCCCGAGCGTTTAAGCCTACGAGCGGAAGCGAGAGCGAGAATGAAAACTGCCGTCAGCGTCGCTAATCGAGAACTAACCTTGGGGGAATTCCCCCCAATAAAATCGGCACATAATATCCTTAAAAACTGTTCTTCTATGTACGTCTCTGTATTCGTTGACCGAGATTGAATTCTACGGCATACCCCTGCGATGCCAGTATATTATACCGCGTATGCTACTATCGGCGTAATTAAGGCAATAACTACCAAACATTATATAATTGAGCTAGCAATTACTGCCAAACGATTATCTTCCGTTTGAGACTTATTGGAACGAGATCGGTGAAGAAAGCATAATGAAATCGAAATATCACTGCTCCGTATTACGTTGGATCCGTCAGCGAGTAATTACAGCCCCCCCCCCCCCTCTTCCATAGCCTTCTATCACCGGTGTCTAAACGTAGATGGCTTTTCGATCGACAAAATTAAGGAATTAAGTTGCAAACGTTATAATTGAGCTAGCAATCACTACCGAACGATTATCTTTCGTTTAGGATTTATCAGAACGAAATTAGTGTAGAAAAAATAAATAAATCGAAATATCATTGGTCCGTGGTTTCCGCTGGATCCACCAGCGACACCAATCACGGCCATCTATCGCCAGTTGCGCGATTCTGTAAAGGTGCGGCCTCATGCAGTCGCTCGTCGCTCGTTTGCAGCGATAAATCTGGTCACGTGACCCTATTTTGAATTTCCCGCGACTCAAAAAAGTAGCGACAAGTCGCCGTGTCGAATAGCAGCGTCAACATGGCTGCTTACAAGATTGATCTCGAAAGCTGCTTTCCTAACCTCCTTTAGTGGCAGTCGTGGTAGTGATACAAGTGAAATAAATCGGAGTGAATAAAAATAAAAATATAATAGTGTTTTTTCGGAAATTGACGAGATGTCGCCTGAATTCATTGTTTATACCAATTAATCAAATAAGTTGCAGCACCACACATATTACGATTTGTATCGCTCACTCTCCTCTCCCCACTCTCCTTTCCCAGCGATAAAGCTCAACATTTTCAGCTTTGTCGCTACATATCACGTGACCAGATTTGTCGCTGCAAACGAGCGACGAGCGACTGCATGAGGCCGCACCTTAACTCGGTAGCGACATTTTACGTTATCGTTAGTTAGCGATAGTAAATAAGTGGCCCCCTTTCTTCTATGATCGTGCATGCGATTAGCTGTTGGCATTTATCGATAACGAAAACTGTCGCTATCGAATTATAACGAGTCACAACGAGTTTGAATAATTGCAATTCGTAAAGTTGGCGACACTGGCGTCCCACGGGGCGCCAGTATCGCCAACCCTGCTAGGGAATTAATCGTTGGCTCAAACAACTAGGCACACCGAATAACTCTGTGTACCAACGATTCTTTGGTTTGGTCCCCCTTTTGCTGCCTTTTCCGGTCCTACCGTAGCGTGCGTAAGGTAACAACTTTTAACATCCAAAGCGATTCCGCGTGATCCGTACCAATCCTCGTTGGCACGACTATCCAAATCTTTCACCGATGTTCCTCCTGCCTTCTTTCACAACAGTGAAATAATATTTTTTCTCGCTGACACGCCGTATTCGCTTGTTTCTCCTACTCGCGACAATCGTGTCGCGCGTAACCTCTTGGTGTGATCGAATCGCGCTCCCTCCCTACCTATCACGGATCGCGTCTCGCATCTCGGAAGTTGCTTTTCTCCGACAAAATACAAACGTAACACAAGCATTTGTCGCGTGTGTGGCGCACGATTAATGAGGTGCAACGAAAAGGGATTGAGAATGCCCGTCGTGGACAACGAGGAGGAGGAGGAGGACGAGGAGGACCGCACGTTTGACCCTCTCGGCGCACTTTTGTTTCAGCTACAGGATGAAGCAGATCGTAACGAACCAAACGGTCAAGATCCCTAAGGGACTTACCGTCTCGGTAAACTCGCGCACCATCACCGTCAAAGGACCTCGGGGAGTTCTCAAGAGATCCTTCAAGCATCTCGCTCTCGACATTCGCGTAAGTCAAACTCGTAAAAACAAGCGTATATCGGAGTAGCTTCTCGAACGTTAAATATTCCATGTTTTCGTGATGATTATTTGGATTCCCCTTCATTTTCAAACGATAAATGATCAATCCTACACTGAGCTCGTCCCTCGATAGATGCCGTACAACGGCCCCGGTATCCACCCAAGGCCTAAGCTCGTCTTTCTCACACTTTTTCAGATGGTCGGCCCCAGAAAGCTCAAGGTTGAAAAATGGTTCGGAACTAAGAAGGAACTGGCCGCGGTTCGTACCGTCTGCTCTCACATAGAGAACATGCTTAAAGGAGTTACCAAAGGCTATCTGTACAAGATGCGCGCCGTCTACGCCCATTTTCCTATTAACTGTGTCACAACGGAGAACAACAGCGTGATAGAAATCCGTAATTTCTTGGGTGAAAAGTTTATTCGTCGTGTGAAAATGGCACCTGGCGTTACTGTCACCAATTCGGTCAAACAGAAAGACGAACTCATCCTCGAAGGCAACTCCCTGGAAGACGTCTCTAGATCGGGTTAGAATATCTTTACCGTCTCTTTCTCTCTCTCTCTCTCTCTTACCAATGCCACGTAAAGCGTCTCTTGTTGACAAAAAACATTTATCTCTCCGCAGCTGCCTTGATCCAACAATCTACCACAGTTAAGAACAAGGACATCAGAAAGTTCTTGGACGGTCTCTACGTTTCTGAGAAAACTACGGTTGTACAAGACGACGAATAAATGATATTCTGTCAATCTATTGAACGACGGGCTGTCGATCCGGTGCCCCCTCATTTTTCATCTCTCTTATATTCACCTTTTATTAATATTTCGTACAAATGAGTTTTCAACCGTCAAATTTTATTTTCAATTAACAATATTTCCATGGGAATTTGAAAGCGTGTGAAAGGTGGCGTTGCAGCAGCAGCTGCTGCTGCAGGATGAGGACGAATGACCGACCGGGGGCCTGGCATCATTGCGCTTGATACCCCCTAGTGCAAAAGGCGCTCTTGCCAGAGTATCTTTCGAATGTCGAACCGCGCGCGCGTACGTCTTGGCCTGACAATATTTTTGTGAATAATTACACGAGCGTGGGGCACTAGGCACGATAACCCCCGCGAAACTGCACGGCGTTCGTAACGTATATACGCAACAAGTTGAATTTGCATACGCCATGTTTCAATATATAGTTCCAATACAGAATCAACAGGAGTTGCCAAGAGATGTTATTAGATTTGTCAAATTATCGCCGAGTAGGTTACAGATTGAGATGACGTCGCGCCGTCGTTGTTTCCGGCAAGACACGCGTTTTCGTACAGTGTCTCTTTTGGCGACAAACATTTATGAGGACTGGAAATGGAAGAGTCAGCGATTATCGACGAGGAAACGGGAGAGTCTATCTTTTGTCTCTTTCCCTTGTCCGCTTATGAGCGAGAAGGGAGCGATTTACCGGTAAATAATGCCGAAACCGGTGAACCCGAAATTTGTTTTAATTACACGTTCGCGGGTATTAAACGTCGACGATTACCCGCTTTCAGGTACCCGCTTGTGCAAAAAAATTGTACCCCGCCTCCGTTCCCCCCGCGTGACTGGCACGTGCCACTTACAGATACCAAGGGATAGAAAACTCGTTTCCTCGGATGCTGGGGTAAGCAGGCGCCACTGGAAGATGGACAAAACGTCCACTGCCGGTACGTCCTTTGCTCGAACCAATCCGATATTTGTATTTCTTATCGCGGTCGTCTATTTCCAATGGATTCTCGATCTGCTGATCATCTTGGAGGTGGCGTTTCACATCTGGACTCATCGCAAAAACAAACGTCTCAAGTTTTTTTTTTTCATCACTCTTTCACGGCGTTACCTCGGAATTTTGGGCTCTCTGTCAGAATGAAAATTGCATGGACAAAGTCGCGGTAAGATACAGCAATTACGAATGCACAAATTTATGCGTGAGTGTAGTTGCGCCAAGAGAGAAAATGTTACGTGACGCGACGAACACCGGTCTATCACTCGCTCTCTTCGACGATCAATCACATTTATTGCATTGACAATACACGGCCAACTTTTTACGTTCTCGTTGTCTTTTCGATTGTACGAGTATACATATATTAAGAGGAGCCCGAGAATAATAATAATTTAGAATCTAATCAGAATAAAAATATTTGTCAATGTTTTGAAGCGCGAGATACAAGGCTTGTTTCTCTTAAGTTTTGTTTTTCTTAGTAAATTCGTGGAGCTTCAAGCTTCGACTGCCTTCACGCAAATGTCTTTGTACAATTGAGGACTCTGCGCGGTTTGATACGGGACACCGGACCCTTAACGCGTCGCTAAAATTTCTCTGTTCGCTATCCGACATATGAGATTAAAATCTGTCTCCAGATGCGATCTCCAAAAGCGACAACGGCTCCACAAGAGAGCCGGATAATTCGGGCTCTGAATACCGTGAAATATCCGAGCAACAGCACGTCCGGTGAAATTATTATCGCGATAGCTCGATATCAAGCCGCGAACGTCGCTGGCTATCGCCGCCTCACTCGACACCGGATGCTGAAATAATAAGATTACCGCGTGTTACACTATTACAACGCGCGCGCGCGCGCAGCAGCAGCATCAGCATAATCGGGTAACATTTGTTTGGGCTCACTTGTGGAGGAGGTGGCAAATCGAGGATCGACAGAGGTGCCTCCGAGCTGAAATATCCTCGTATTATTTCTTTGAGCGATTCGGATTTTGAGGCAACCTCTTGGCTCATTTGTACGCACTGTTGCACACAATTTGTACTAAACTTGGAGAGCGAGGCGTGAATAGTTTCGAGTTGACGCAGGGCCGAGGTTTCCTGTGATTGAACGCGATCGGCGAGCGCCTCGAGCGCATCGTCGAGCTCACTGTCCGTTAAATCACCCGGAGCGCGCACACGAAAACCGAGTGTATCAAAGTGCACCGATATCGCCGAACGTTTCGTTGTCAGGCCGCCGCCGCCGCCGCCACCACCACCAGCCTCCACTGAAACACAAATAACCGGCCCATGTTGGAATTTTTTTCTCCCCTTCTGTTTCTTTCTTAACCAACCAGTTTTCCATTCCAAGTTTTTCAAGTGATTTTTGACGACACCGCTGTCCCAACCGATCGCCGCGGCTACATCGACCACGGGAAATTCTACGACAGAACTCGATTCGTGAGAGATGCCCCTCTTCAGGTCCAAAGCTATAGCCATTGCGAGAGGTGGTGACTGGGGGGAGGGAAAAAAGGGTACAAGGTTAGAAAGAAATGTTGGAAAGCGTTGTTGCTGCTAAGATGGAGGGGGGGGGGTTACCGTTTGTGCAGCCATTTTCAACACGTTTGGACCCGCGTAACTGGAAACCTTCGCGTTTACGTATACCGAAGGCAGTACAGTGATGTATCTATTGGGATGAAGCTCGAGATAGCACAAGAGCGTCGATATACTCTCCTCGGTAATATCAAGAGCTCGAACAGTCTCATCGATGGGTATCGCAACTTCGTGTCCCGGACAACGCTGGCCAGCGCCGCCGCCGCCGCTTCGACACGAGCAAGCGACAAATATCTTGCCGAGAAGACGTCTTATCGTGTGCCTGTCAACGCCGTTGGCAAATATGTGACGACGGAGCTCGAGCTTGTCGGCATCTTGCTGTTGTACGGGCGAGATTGATAAACGCGCCGCGTTTCACAAGGCAGAACACACACATCCGCGTCAGTGATAAATGTATCGAGCTCGGAATTGAAAGAATACGTACCGAGGGTGAGAGAAACAAATGACAATGAGCAGGAAGATTGTCGCGTCCGGCACGTCCGACTTCTTGCACGTAACCCTCGAAACTTGCGGGCATGTTGTAATGTACGACCGATCTAATATCGGCTTTGTCGATACCCATACCGAAAGCGACGGTAGCCACGACGATTCTCGTTTGACCACTCATGAAAGATCGTTGTACAATTTTGCGACGAGCAGCGGTGAGACCGGCATGATACGCTTCCGCGTAAGGGGAACATTTACTCTTGGAAAGAGCTCCGGTTTCTCTAGAATCGGCCTGGAAAGAGAGAACAACAACAACAACGCCGTGCAAATATGAGTTACAAAATAAGACAAACAAGTAGAAAATAATGGGAAAAATATGAATCACGGCAGTCCGACCTGCAAGGCGATTCTGACGAGACCGGCGATTCTCGTGCACTCGTCGCGCCTCGTGCAATAAACTATAACAGAGTCGCAATCTTTGAACCTCGGGCTCAGAAGGAGATCCACGAGAGCTCGGTCTCTCTGCTCGTCCTTGGAAACTGTCAGAGTTAGATTCTTTGGCATCGGCGTGTCCGATATGACACCGGACATCCCATCGGGAACGTTCAAGTGCCGGACGATGCTCTCCGCGGTCGCTCTCGTTGCAGTCGCCGTCAGACCGAGTATAGTCCCAACTCCAAGTTTTTCCAACAGTACTCGACAAATCATGAGATAGGAGGGACGAAAATGGTGAGACCATTGAGATATACAGTGGGCCTCGTCGATACAGGCGAACGCGATCGGTGGCAATTGCCCAAAAAGTCCGCCGCTGCCGCCGAAACCGTTCGATCTCTCCCCGGCTACAAGGGCTTCCGGTGAAACCAAAAGAATATCGAGCTCGCCGGCTTTCGTTCTTTCCGTTATCTCCCGCCTGACTTTGGCCGTTTGGCCGGTGTGAAGCGCGGCCGCTGACAAAAATTTCGGTATACCCGATACTTGATCGTCCATAAGAGAAACCAGAGGCGACACGACCAACGTCAGGCATTTCGAGCGTCGCGCGTACAAGTAAGCCGGTAATTGATAACACAGAGATTTTCCCGAACCCGTAGAAAGCGTCACGAGGGTAGATTGCCCGGATAAAATTCTCATGATGGCTTTTTCCTGACCCGGTCGGAAACTTTCGTAACCGAACAATTTGAGAGCTTGAAAAACTTGATCGGGCGTCTCGAACGGACTACCGTCCGAGGGAGGTGAAAACAGTGGCTCGACCGAACCATTTATCGGTTTCAACAACTTTGCCAACAATTGTTCTGGAATTTTGTGAGCCTTGAGCTTGTTGTTCGTCGCCGTAGGTGGCGGCGGGGGAGGACTTTCCGAATTCGGCCAGATTGGCTCAAAGTCCGATTGATCAAACAGTTGGTCGTAATTCTCCTCCGAAGATGTTAACCGTTCTGTTTTTGTTGAATCGTTTGACCGAAGCGACGGACGGGCAGGTAATCGATCGATTCTCGTGCTATGCGCCGAAATGGCATTGTTCGCAGCCAATTTTTCAACTTGATCGAGTGTCAAAAATTCCGGGCAATCGTCTTTCTCGCCGCCGTCGTTGGGCAAGAGATGTTGGCTTTTGGCGGCAGCGGTGCACCGGCTCGCGTAATGTCCCATTTCACCGCACTTGAAGCAGGCACCTCCATTTTTCTCGACGAAATCTGCCAAATCGAGAGCCGCCGAGCCGCTTGATGATATTTCCTTCTTTCTCTGTTTCCACTGATTCTTTCGATACTTTGAAGAATTGAAGCCTCTCTTTCCCCTCACAAAGACCTTCTTTTTAATATTGATGCGTACAAAATTCTCGTTTATCCTGCCCGAGGCTACTTTTTCTTCGAGTTTTTCGCGAGCGGTTTTACCGCTTGTTCCGCCCTCGGGCGGGCGCCTCGTTTCTTCGATAGGAAGTTTCGTCGTTCTCGTCTCGACCGATCGTACAAAATCATCGACGAGATCGCCGCTCGTATTTTCCGGTATAGCGAAACGAGGAACGACACGAATCGCCGTCGTCTCAACAGAGTATATTGGAATATTCGCTTCTTCTCGGAGCTTTTCCTCTTCGCCCTTCTCCTCTCCCTCCTCCTCCTCCGCCGCCGCCGCCGAGGATATCTTTCGCGTCTTTTTTCTCGTTGGGCGTTTTGGCCTCGCAAGCCTCGGTGAACCTTTGGCTCTTTTCTTCGACGTTTTTTCCATTTTGCATTGGCCGCTCTTCCGCTTTTCGCTCGTCACGAGCACCTCTCCTTCGGGAATCTGCTGCCGCTGCTGCTGCTGCTGCTTCGATTCGGTAGTAAGAAGGCTGCTGCTACTCGATTTCGGTTCTAACGTCTGCTCGACAATTGTATCGCCGCCGCCCCCCACTGAGCCTCGATTAAACGACAAATTCGCGGAATCGTCAAGTTCAAGAAACCTTTGGCGTTTGGCCGATCGCTCGCTCGTAATCTCGACGCTTCTCACGCGCTTTTTCCGTCTCTCGTCCTCGGAATCGCTGTTGCACACGAAATCCTCCGAGTCTGTCGTGATATCGGTAATGGCGGCGGTAATTTTGTCGGGCAGAGAATGACTCGAGTTTTCGAGGCTCGACGGAACGTTCCTCGTACCTGCTGACACACTTTGAGAAGCCTCGCTCGTGCAACGTTCCAACCATCCATGATTGAGATTACGATCGAGCGTTGGCGCGCGAATCGTCTCACCTTTTATCAATCGATGTATCGCGCTCGTCAGATGCGACGTTGTTTTCGTTTTTGGATGGACGAGTCTCAAGTTTTCTCCCCCCAAAAGATTGCAGATACTCGGATCGAAACCATCCGCCGAATCCTCGGCCCACGGGTCGCCGCCGCCTTCGTTCGCCTCGTTCGCCGCTCCACATTGCTCCACGTCCGATTTGCCTCTGCCGAGTTTGTTCGTCGAGAGTGATTTTCGGGGATTTCTCTTGGTCAAATGAGACGAAGAGAAGCACTTTTGGGAAAGTCTGAAGCTGGCGGAAAGACCGACCGCTCGACTCGTACATCCGGTCTTGCACGAGCGTCGCGGCGTCGCCTTCTCCTCCTCTGCGGCGTCTCTGTTCAAATGGGAGCCCCAGGCTCCGTGGACATTGGGCGTTTCCACGACGGAAGAGTCCAGACGTGTTTCCCTCTCGACGAGTGAAACTATCTCCTCTTTGGTGACGCTCGGATCGACGTTCTCCAAATTTGCTCCCGGGTGTTCGGCACAGAGCGTGGCCGCCGCTGTACGGAGCACGCACGGCGACGCAAGCTGCTCCACCTCTGGACTGGACGTGTTGGCCGAGACGTTGCCCCGAGACTCGTCCGGAAAGGTGATATCCGAGAGCGTCTCGTCGAGCGCCCGAGTCTTCATTTTGTAATACATTTTGTAAGACTCTTTGATGGCATCGTCGGCTCCTCGTATGTCTTCCTGAAACGTTATAAGAGTGAGATTGCGGATGTTGCGGGAGTGTATTGTCCAAGACGGAAACTTTGTTTTATTTTTTACGACAAAGTCGAGAATTATGTACACCGCCGCGCTTACCTTGTTCGGTTTGCGACCGTGTTTTTCCTTGAAATCATTTTCCCACCGTTTCACCCGTAATTTGTTCTTTTGGTATTTGTTTTTGAAGGTCGGATCCTCGAGGAGAGCCATACCGCACGCGCGCGCGCTGTGGCTAGCGGGATGAAAAACAATCGCCGATTTAGATGTCGCAGCAGAAACGGTGCGACATCTGCAGCAAGTGCGCGACAGGTGGCGACCACTCGTGGGGCGCGCCAAATTTTTCTCCATTTCGAAGCTAAGAGAACAAAATCGGCACCCACTTGACTCGCTGCTTCTTTTCCTTTATTCCGCAAGCATAAGCCGAGATAAATATTCCCCTACTTTATACGTATATCTATTTATTTATATTATGTACAAAGTATGTTCTTCCGCCGCCGCCGCAGCCGCCACCACCACCGTCCGTCCGTTCACGTATAAACTTTCTTTCATTCCACGTTGACGCGCTTTCGCTGCCGCTCCGCGCGTCTCCCGTGGCCACTCGGTATCGTTGAATTTTGGAACATAAACAAAATTACACACTCTGAGGAAATTAATGTTTACGAGTGAAAGAGATAGAAAGACATTCCTTTCTCCGGGCAATATATATCGTATAGTTGACAATGATCGAGCCGAGAAATCGATCCTTCGTATAGATTTGTTTTCTTCTTCTTTCAGCAATATCTATACTCGTTCGCTATGATATTATCATTATTATTTATTAATAATACCGATATTCTTTACGCATTACCCATTTTTTTTTCTCGTTCAGTACGTACATCGGTAACTCGCGGAACATTCGCGCACTCCTCTGCTGCTGCCTCTTCTTTCTTCTCTTTTGTTTTCCTTAGAAACGGGAGGGGCTCGCATACATAGAAAGAAACATTATAAAAATATGTAAACGCGTAGGTGTTTTGTCTCTTATAGTTGTGTGTGCGTGCGGGCCAATAATAATTAGGTTTGCCGATCAGCACACCTCTGCCCCCGTTTTTTCACTTTATCATAAAGTGTACGAGAAAAAAAAATAATTAAAAAGAATCTCTCGCGTTCAAACGATTCGCCTTAATATTTTTCCTTCGCGCTCGTCTCTCTATCTTTAGTCGATATAAATAAAATAACGCTTTGCGTGTTATTTTGAGCCACGCGTGTATAGAAAAGAAAGGCACTGAACGATAGACAGCAGCCGGATGCGAATCAACACTTTTCTCTTCACATCGAGATATACGTTGGCTTATATTTATCAGCCTTGCTCGATCGACCAAGTCATCTTGTATAATTCGAGGTATCACTACTGGTCACGTGAGACAAAACAAACGCGAGCCGGTCCTAGGGCTTTGATCAATTATCGAATCAACAAAAAGACAGAGAGCACGACGGAAGCGATCGCGCTTTCTTGTCTCATTTTGAAAAAATCTTTTTTCAATATTTACCAACCGTTAAATATGCCTAAGCAAATAATATTAATCGTAACGAACCGGACGTATCAATCTTATTCAAAACTAATCATACGTGGGTTTATGGGATTTTTTCCTTCCATTATATTCTTGTCGCTTAAACTTGTAAGATAGGACAGTGTGTTTATATGCCATGATTTTTCTTTCTAGGATATTACGAAAGGTCTGTATTGGTCTGACGGTCGCGAGCCTTGTCGGGCCGCCGCCGCCGCCGCCGCCTCCTCTCCATACCAACGAGTCGTCTCGCACATTGCGAGAATATTGTTGAATAAGCTTATTTGACTTTATTCCAAAGCGGCGTACCCAGGCTGCTGCTCTCACATTTCCACTCACTCCACCGATACACAATAAAGCCCCCTCCCGTATATGTACTTTTATTCTCATTCCGGTATCTGTACTGTACAAACAGGTGTGTCTTGCGATCCCTCGTAACAAGACAAAGCAATTGCGTCCAACGGAAAACAACCTCAGGCTGTCTCAAAATATCGGCACTTTTTTTCTTCTCTTTTCTTTACACAAAGCGCGCCAGGTTGTCCCCGCTGCCGCCGCCATCGCCACCGCTCCTGATATTGCGGGCCCGGTGTGACTAGCTTTACTAGCCAGAATAAATAATGCACGCCTACGCGATAATAAAGGCTAAACGAATCAACAGTAATTAGTGTTTAATTTTGAAATTTTTCGCTTTACATCGTTTATAGCAATCGTAATAAGATTGACCAAACGGCAGTACACCGCGCGCATTACCCGCACGTATTATACACATTTACGCGCATGTGTATAATTGCTTTAAAAAATCAGACTTTGTAGGCCACCCGAAGCTTTCCTCCTCGCGAGACGGCAGCGGCGGCGGCGGCGGCGGCTGCTGCTCCCTTTTAATTTTTTGCGCGCCGATTTTTGCGACAATTTTACTGCGCCCGCGAACCAACATGAGCGAGAAAGTAATTTTTGAAAATTAGCGTTAAAGAAAATTTGTGCGCGGAAGAAAAACGCGATAACGTCTTATCCGCGGTTACTTCTTGTTCGTTTTGCGCGCTTATACCCGTACACCCGCGTGCGAGCAGTCGCATCGCCACCAAATTCACCTTCTTCTTAGCCGTCTTTCGGGCGTGTCGCATTGCGGGAGCCGCGTGTCGTCGCTTGCCGAAAATAAAATAAACTCGAACAAAAACAATATTAAGGATAATAATTGAAGAGAGAAAAGAAGGATTTGACCCGCGACGGCGTTTGAGGGCAATATAACGAAAGAGCACCGCAATGCGCCCCCTTAAACGCCAAGGTATATCCCCCCGCCTTTATAGATTCTCCGGTCGCAACCAAGGTACGCAACGCCACGTAAAAAAACAATTGAAAACTATTCATCGGGCAGCATCGCTAACTTAAAATACCATTACACACCGTCGATTAATCCTTTTTAATTCGGGAGATAGATTTTTCTCATTTTTTTTGTTGCTTTTTCGGTTTTTTTTTGTTCGTTTTTTTCTCGTCATTCGTCAACACCTCTGTACGGCATCGTCCTATATCCCAATTCTGCACGCATATATCAGTAACAAATATATCATATGCGCTCTTTACTATAATGTATAGATACATATAATCGTGTAACACCTAAAGCCAAGCTCCTGCTGTAATAATATACATAACACTCGAGGCACTTAATTCTGTGCTCAAATATGCTTTTTCGTATCGTTTTATCTTTTTCATTATCGTTTCGTTGGGGTTTGCGTCGGTTTTCGTCCGCGCGTTAGTCGGACGCGACCGAAGCCTCGTCTTCCAAACTGTGCGGCGCGTCCGCTCTCGCCCTCCCCCCCCCCTCCCGGTTTTGTGTAACAACGGTATAAAAAAAGGGTATAGAAACACGTTTCGCATCACCTGACGAGTGCGTGACTCTTTTAGATGCTCGTAACGCGCAACAACTTGCAACGTCTTTCCGATTCGTTTGTTTCTCGTAAACGTATCGTTCGAATCAAATGTCCCCCACCCCTTCTTCTCCGTCGAAACAACTCTCTGTTCGGAATTGAACATCCGGTGCCAAATGGTTGGCAATATTCCACAAAAAAACAAAATCCAGAACCTAAATTTGTTTTCTCGTCCTTTTCATCTCTTGTTTTACGCACTTTAGTTGCATCGGAAGTTTCACCGAGTGCACGAGGTTTCTTTTTGTTTTTGTTTTGTTTTTTTTTTTTTCATTTGGCACAGTCACAAATTATTACCCACCAATTAGGGCCCTTGGCATTCTCCGAAGAGAGACGGTGCAGGCGCGTGAGCTGTGTGTATTTTGGGGAACAGGGGGCGGGGGGGGGGTATGGGAAAGACAGGAGAAAAGGAAATATTCACACCTTAACTTTAACATTTGTTACAGACTAAGAAATATGTACCTCCGAAATCACAGAACCAATGCGCGTTAAGGAAACTCTCGTACGTGTACGATGCTGCCGTTTGCGTCTCGTCTCGCGTCGTGAGAGCTACTGGTCTCTCTGTCTGCCTGTCTCTCTCTCTCTCTCTCTCTCTCTCTCTCTCTCTCTCTCTCTCTCTCTCTCTCTCTCTCTCTCTCCCCCTCTCTCTACCTGGCAATCGCAATGGGGAATTCCATCGTTTCGATAATCGTTACCGTTCGTTTCTCGCATTGGCGCCACTTTCTCGCAGTGTCACTGTACAACGTGAAAAAAGGGTTTCCGTTGGCGGCTCGCATTGCCGACCGACGACTCGAAAGACGAGCGAGCAAGGAGATGAGAAAGGAAAAATGCCTCGAAAACGGTAATAATCGAACCGAGTAATATCTGTAAAGTAGTAAGAGTGCATTAGTGTTTAATGTTTAGCTACTCGGTGCTCTTGATGTTTATCTAGAGCATTATACTCACACAAATCGGCGGCTCTATTCGCTTCCATCCTTGACATCGTCCGTTTTGTGTTTTGTACAGTGAAGCTCGCGGGTGTGCTGAGCTACTTGGGCATAACTTGGCCTGCCAGTAAGCTCCTGCTGCTGACCAACAAAGAAGAAACAGAAAAGAAAAAGAAAAGAGTGAGTATCTGCGACAAACTAATCTGCTGTATACCACGAAACGTTTTGGCTAATCGAGCGGAAAAAAACGCGTCTCTGGTAGCAAGTTCGAGCCACGTGTGTGTGCCACCCCCGTCTCAAGTTGCAACCTTGCTGCCCCGTCAAAACGCGCTGCTCGTCGTCGTCATCGTCGTCGGAATATCTATTTTACGCACTCGCGCACGATCTTGATCAAGCTAAAATCTTTCTGTTTCTCTTTTTTTCCAAGTGTGTGTGTGCGCGTTTAAAGAAAAACCGTCGTGGACACTTAAGTTGTTGTTCAAAGAAGAAGGAGGAGAAAGCGGCGTTTGCCAACAGACCGTGTGACATTGAAAATCCGCTTCGACGTGTACAAGACGACAAGTTACTTACTAACGAAAGGGCACATCCGGCGTGCGTGCGATGTGGCTGTTTCGGGACGTCGGAATCGCACCTCGTTACCGGTTCGATATCTTCCGCCGCGTTTGTACTTATGGCCCGCTCATCCGCGCCGTTCGCCGTCTTTGAGTCACCGGTCTTTACGGATCTGTCATGGCGGTGGATTTTAGTTACGGTATACCGTCATCTTCCATTTCCTCCTTTCACTCTCACTCTCTCTCTCTCTCTCTCTCTCTCTCGACAGAGATCAATCATTGCGACAAACAACGAGGCCCGCATGCAATTTCAACACCAGCTATGCAGTATACAGAGAAACGATTGTACCGGACAATGAAAAAAAAAAAAAAAAAAACGAAGAAAAAAAACAAACAAATTTGCTTAAGGACAGCCACCCGAAAGTCGTAATTGTCGTCGTGGTCGTCGTCGTCGTCGTATCCCCCCCCTCTCTTTGACCGACGGTCGGGGTAAAACAATAGGGTCTCGCAAGGTTGCAGACACACACGCTTTACGAACCATTATGTTTAAATATATACATATTTTTTATTCTCTTTCACTGACAATAAATCGTCCATATAGACGTTACCAAAAATAATAATCGAAGTATGCGCGCGTTTTTTTTGCTCTTTTCTTCTTCCCTTTTTTTTCGTTTTTATTTTTTTACGTGTCGAAAAAGAAGAAAAAAATTACAGCGTATTCGTGTATCTCGTATCCTTTAAAACTAGAGAACTTTACTCAAAATGTATTTAAAAGTAACTTGAAACCGAACAATCGATATAATCATAGTAATAATAAGAACAATAGTTTTAATAATAATAGTCACAGTATTAATAATAACAATAATAATAGTGATAATATAATAGTAGTAATAGAGAACTCTGAATATCATAGTGATCCCTATATATCGTTTATCCGTCGTGGTAGTCGCGGCCAGTCCTCGCAATTCTAGTTCGTCATTCTTGCCTATCCATGTTTTTTCGCGTACATACATACACGTACCGCCTCGCGCTATTTTTCCTATCATTATAAGTTTTTCTTTCATCCATCTTGTCAAAAGTTTCGAAATATGTCGCGGTGCATGCGTCGCGAATCAAGCGCGATCCCTCGAGGAAAACTTTTTCTTCCTCATATATATTCGAAACGCAGTCCTTTTCGAATTTGTTCGAACCTGCGGAAGCGATATTTTTCCTCGAAAATCGTTCGAGGCATGGCCGTCTATTTCCCTCGTCTCGCGACCCGCTCAGCCGACACGTATCGATTAATAGAAATAAATGGCAAATAATATGTGTGTGTGTGTGTGTGTGTGTAATTTGTATATAAATATGACAATCGAATGCACTTTTCCGATGAGAGGACACTCCAACAGTCCTATCCATTCCTCATCGAAGATCCTGTGGGAATATGATGATTGGAAAGAGACGAAACAAAAAAAACATACCCAATGGAAAATATTAACGCTTACCAAACGGAAAACAGAAAAAAATCGAATCTTGTGTGCCAACGTTAAAAATGTACCAACACTCTAGTCGATTCGTTGCAAAGAAAAAAATAACATAAAAATAATGACTCGAATCACTGGTTCGCAACTTAAAACTGACCAAGATCGTTGCAATTTGTTTGTTGCAGTTTGCGCGTCAAGCTCGGTTCGATAAAGAAAGGATTAAGGTACTTTTTAACAACAATCAGATTGTTTCGTCAATCGCGTTTGAAATTTTGCACAGTTATCTTCCTTCCTCTACTTTTTTCGTTTTTTTCAAACTGTCGCTTCTCGCGAGGTCCTCCACGCGTTCACACGTATTTGTATATACGCGCATATATACGCCTGTGTGTGTCTGTGTATTCGGAAAGACAAGACCCCAGATGGATGCGAGACGTTTCACAAGCACAGTTCCATTCACCGTTTAAATCATAGCATAGCAAAAAAAAAGACGACAACAGAAAAATAATTCAGCCAACAAAACGAGAAGTATTTAGAAAAAATTGGCATGCCCTCAGGCCACATAACATTTGCCTGTTCAGTTTGTTAATTTTTCTTCAAACGGCGTATGACCAAAAATCAATAGAATAACATAAAGACAAAGTAATGAAAAAAATGTTCGAACAGTAAAAAAAAGGCAAAACGGAAAAATCTATACTCTGCTTGTGTGTAAGGTTGTGTATTTATATATAGATACGTGTGTTTGTTTATAGAAGAAAAAAGCACACTCACTTATCGGGAGATGACGGGGGAGTGAGGGTGATGGTGCTGAGAGCGATGTCTGTGGAGTCTGTCGTGTTGTTGTTGTTGTTGTTGTTGTTGTTATGGTTGTTTCCTGTAGTTGGATTATTCGAGCCCGATGTACAAGCGAGGGATGTATCGAGGCTCGCGTTACTAGTTACAACGGAGGCAACCGTTGTAGCAGTTGAACTCAAATCGGACGATTGTTCCACGTTAAGACAGGCACCACCGGCACTCTTACAACCAGGATTCGGACTGGTCGATCTGCTGCTGGTGCTCTTTTGTAGCTGTTGCGGCGGTTGATGGTGATGCGAATGATGGTGGTGGTGATGCTGCGGTGGCGGTGGCGGTGGCGGTGGCGGGGGCGGTGGTAGTAGCAGCTGCTGCTGCGTGGATTGTCCCATTGTTGCCCCGATCGCTCCTTGCTGCTCCTTGTCTCTCGTTCCTTTCAATTTGGCCGTACCTTTGACCACGTCCGAAAGCCTATTTTGCGACTGTGGACTATCAGTATGGACTGTTTCGAGGGTTGAATTTTGGGACTTTGAGCCATCCGCGTCTAGTCCGGGAAGCGGAGGAAATGCCGACGCTTCCAAATCAAATTGGACGATGCTTCGATTGTACTGTGTGTTACTGGCTGGCGATTCCCTCGTCATTCCTGACATATTATTACCGTTGTTACCCTTTGAAGTTGCTTCTTGATCTTTGGTCCGGCGGTGTATACGATGACGTGGAAATTGTTGCTGTGGCTGTTGGTGATGATGGTGCTGCTGCTGTTGCGGTTGCAGTTGCAGCTGCTGCTGCTGTTGGTGTTGTTGTTGTTGTTGTTGGTGGTGCTGCTGTGGTTGCTGCTGCTGCTGCTGTTGCTGCGGCGGCGGAGGCGGCGGCGGCGGCAACGGCGGCTGCTGTACCATCGTATCCAACGTTTGGACATCATTCGTCTCCTGTCCCGATGCTTTAGCAAGGTTGTGACTCGTTGGAAATTGGGCCTCGTTTGCCACCGTTACCGTGTGGGAGGAATGGAACTTTGTGCCGCCCGTCTGATAGGAAGAAGTTGGCTTGGCCGTTGGCAAACTCGAGGTTAGCGGTGGCGGTATAAGACCCACAGTGCTCGGTCCACCGCTGTTTTTCGGTAGATGACCGATTCGACCCATTTGTACCATACCGCTGTCGAGCGTACCACTACCGCCGCCGCCGCCGCCGCCGCCTCTCTCGGGTCCGCTTCTGTGTTTGTTTCTGCAAAATATACCAGAGAAGCTCGCAAGTGAGACCAGTACTAACGAGGATGGAAATAAATTAAATGAATAAATAGAGACAGACAGAGAGAGAGAGAGAGAGAGAGAGAGAGAGAGAGAGAGAGAGAGAGAGAGAAATGGCGTACCTATTTCTTGGATTGAATCCTCTGCTGTGTGGTTTGAAGCTGTTGTGCGGCGTTATACCGTTCATCGTAAAGACGCCCGCCATGTCAAAATAGGCGGGACTCGCGGCTGGCCACGGCATTATACCAGCCGGATAAAACGGTTGATGCTATATACGAAATGAGAAAGAGGCCGAGAGTGAGTTGCATCGAGGATTCAGCTTGAATAAAGCAAGATAGAACGTAGGAGCGCATCTTTGATTGCAAATATCAAGTACGTTTAGTGAGACTGACGGACTCACGTATAGATGAACCTGGTTTGCGTACGGCGGCATCGTGGTTTGCGGTGGCGGCGGCGGTGGCGGCATCGCGGTACCGTTCGTGTAGAGGAAGCGTTGCTGACCCGGTGGATAAGCGCTCGGGTCGTAAACGGGCTGCGGTGGTGGAGTTCGGTAGCCGTTTTTCATGCCACCGACTCCCGGAACGCTCGGTATCGGTAGCCTGTTCATTGGTTTAGCTTTGATGCGCGCCATTATCGGCTTTCCCTGAACAACAAAGATGCTCGATGCAAGGATTCAATCGGGAGAGAGTACTACCGCGTCTCAAAACTTCTTTACCTGAAATTCTCTAACTTCCTCCCGTAAAAACCTGTAGGCCTTTTGAGCGTCCTCGTCCGACTCGAAAGTCACATACCAGGAGCTGTTGTGGGCAAATTCGCAGGATATCAGCCTCGGACATCCCTCGCCCGAGAATAAATTCTGAAAGGAACAAACAAATAAAATAAATATATATATAAGCATAGAAACAAGTTTGCCCGAGACGGAGGCAGCGCCGTCGTCGTAGTCACCTTGACGTCCTCCAATGGCGTGCTGTCTGGAATTTCCCGTAATATAACTATACATCGTTTGTGATTCGGTCTGACTTTTTGGCCTTCCTCGTCGACTTGCACGTTGGGCGATTCGCGCAGCACCTCCGTTATCAATTTGATGTCTGTCGTCAATTTTTTCACTTGATTAAAGTTGGCTACTGTCCAAATAGGTACGTACTGATCGTTGTCCATTTGCGACAACAAATATGTATCATTGGCCAGGTTTTCTCTGAAAAGAAGTAGTAAGTATCGGCGGAAAGATCCAGCAGTG
The DNA here is from genome assembly GCA_944452715.1 of Ophion slaviceki. Classification (NCBI taxonomy): domain Eukaryota; kingdom Metazoa; phylum Arthropoda; class Insecta; order Hymenoptera; family Ichneumonidae; genus Ophion; species Ophion slaviceki. Next base: position 31,042,513 of record OX101793.1, on the reverse strand, counting down.
TTGTTACTTTTTGTCTCCCTTTCTCTCTCTCTCTCTCTCTCTCTCTCTCTCTCTCTCTCTCTCTCTCTCTCTCCGGCTCGCACGCCCGCGCTCTCTTACCTGGAGAAATAATACTCGAGTTGAGAAGAGAGCATCTGCTTGAGCTGGTCCAGGGGTATGCCGGACAAGGAGAGTTCGGCCATGGAGCTCCGCCGTGGCTGAAGCTCCTCGACGTCGATAGGCACGTAAGGGAGCGCGCCGACAGGCAGAGAGCGCAGTGTTCCACCTTCGGACCCTCCCGTGTCCAGCATTATTTCGTCAGCGCCGTTGGCGACGTCGTAATCTAGAGGGGAGGCGCCGAGGGTTCCTCCCGGCGAGGCCTCGGGGCCGCCGGGATATACCGCCCCTTGCGGCAGTTTCCCGATGTCCCCATTCATGTACGCGTACCCTGAAACGGGGAGGAAGCTTCTTGGAGAGAACCGACGAGAGAGCGTAACTCTCGCCCAACGATGAAAATTTCAATCGGCTGTGCCAACAACTCTCGTGTAAGGATCGCACGAGCTAGTCTGCGTCCTCGCGAAAATATCATATTTCCGACGCATACGGACGAGCGGGGGAACCATCTGGTAAGTTTTCAAACAGACAAAAAAAAGGCGAAAGAAAAGTTGCGATTCGAGTTGGTGTCGCGCGATACGGGAGGGGGAGGAGACGAAGAAGAGACCTCGCGGCAAACGCTAATATACTCGAAAGTGGCGAGAGAGCCGAAAAAGAAAAACCGTGTCGCGCGGGTGTTGATCCGATTTTTGTTCTCTCTCTCTCTCTCTCCCTCTATTGTTGGTTAGACAAGAGCGCGTGCGGGTACACAAGGATCGACGAAGCTTGTACAAATTGTATCGTGTCACCGTGAGATATGCAATATGGTTCGTTGGCTATGCGAACACTGGCCAAATATAGAGCGCGACGGCGGCGGCGACGGCGCGCGGATGGTTGGCCGGGCCGTTAGCAAAAAATGATCCACGCACGCAGTGCAAGGTGACAACCGTTCCGGAAGGAAACTCGTGCGTATCCCGTCCCGTCCTTACCGACTCGACCACTCATTTTTTCCGACACCTTTGCCAAATTGTCACGGCGCTCGCCCTTTTTTCTTTGCACGATTCCCTACCGCCCGCCCGCCCCCCGCTCCCTCGCTCTCACTTATTCGCGAAGATCGCGGTGTTGCTCTCTCGCCTTCACCGGGGCTTCGTTTACTGTCTCATTTTCTGCGTGTGGGGGATTGCGTATGCCGTGCCGAACGCACATATATATATATACATACGTATAGCGTGTATCACACCCGTGCTCCCTCTATCTATTCTATACGATACATCTCTACCCCTCGCTATTACGCCTACACGCACACGTTTCCGCGATCTTCTCGCTCACCCCGTGTGTCTCTCGTCAATGACCAAATTCTTTTTAATATTTGCACGATCGCTGTTGTTCATCTAGTCGTATGCGCAGCGGTAGTGGCACGGTCACGATGAAATCATACGAAAAAAATGAAGGAAAAAGGAAAGAAAAAAAAACAGGTCCACGGTTGAAACTTTGACACGAACGCGAACAATCGTTTGATCTTTCGATGCGTTTTCCTCTACTCTTCCGCCTCTTTTTCTCGTTGTATATTATTGTCGTTTCTTTTTTCTCGTAAAGATGGAAATTCTTACCGCGAGAAGAAGAGAATCAACTCAACACAATTTCTCAAGGAAACTACAAAATGGCCGACACAGAAAGGCACATGCCCGTGGTTGCAATGCACTGCGTCGGGGCGGGGGGAATCTTATTTTTTTTTCTTCTAGCTCGTACAGCATGGTTCGACGCGCAGGGGGATGAGCGGGGAGCTAAAGCTCACGACATCTGCCGGTCAAATCGCTAAAATACACGAGCGAACCACTCGATCCCGCCAATTTTGAATTCGGACAAAGCTAAAGGTATTTGTGAATCGATCTTGCAGCCGCTGCGAAGAATGATTCTTTTCGTCCATCGATCGCGCGCGTATTCGCTTCTTTCTCTCGTCAATGAATTCAAGAATAAACATTGTCCGCAATGCACCCGTTGCTCTACCGCCCCATCGATGCACTGGTCCTCGTACAAGCAGCAGGTACGGAAAGGTGTCGTCCTTACCGAGCATTGTTTTATCCGACCCCGTATTTCCACAATTTCAATTGAATAACGCAAGATGCTGATCCCTCGATGACAGGCAGCTTTCCTACGATTCGTATCTTCCAGGCTTTGCCAAAGTTCTCGGATGTGTAAAGATGAAGAAAAAAATGCCATTGATTTACTATTGAATTGCCATTTATTTATCTAGAGCAGGAGTCACATTTGTTTTATTTGAAAAATTATAAAGAAAAAAATGGATCGAGAAATTGGTTGTTGCGTCAATACTGTTTTTTTTTACACAGAGGAGGAAAGAACGAGTATCGTCCGCGCAGAGGCTAACAAACGCGCGTGTTCGCTCGGTATTTTACGTCTGTATTTCATGTTTATTGTTTTTCCTTTGTTTCCGTTTGGCGTGACAAGTGAGAGGAATTGAAGAAACTAGCTGGATTTAAAAAAAAATGGAGACGCGCGAGGTCGACTTTGACAATTTTTCTATACTTTTTTAGAGTTTAATCTGCTCTTGAGATAGTTGGATGTAATAATCGAAGAAAGCAAGGGGGAGGAGGGCGGGTAGCGGAAGCCAATCGGTGTAGCCTAATTAGTGAGCCGACACGTCGCGCGTCCATCTTTGACCTCTCTGAAAACGTCGATAGCCCCAAGATACATGCTATCTACGAGGAAATAATGCATCCATCCACGGCTATCTTCCGTATCTATCACTCTTCTCGTACGGTCGATCCTGCTTTTTAACAAACTACACTCAGAGTCACCCGTGCTGTGCTACCTACTCCTTCAGATGTCTGACAAACTTGAGCAGTTTACTCGACATGAGGTTGCTGCTGCTGCAAAATATTGCTTCCTACGATATATCCATTACAAAATGTTGCTTTTTCTTTCTCTGGCACGGGCGCACGCGAGCTATCGCGATATTTCGATTATCGCGTTTATCGCCTTGGTATACTCGTATATATTTGTGTGTGTATGTATGTATGTATGTGTGTGTGTGTGTGAGCGCGCACGCGTTTGTTCAATCCTGCGCTTATTTTATCTTAGCTTTTATTTGTTGTTGCGGTTGTTGTTGTTTTTTTATTGAAATATATATGCGTGTATAACAGAGCGGGATATCCCGCCGAGTATCAACGAGCGGTAGCGAGCGATACGAATAATTTGAGACGCCGACGACGAGATGTCCGCAGAGGCGAAGCGGCGCTCGTCGTCTCGGTTAGCGGCATGGATGTTGTCTCCTCTTGATTAAAAACCATGAACCTTGAGCTGGTCAGGTTTAGCCAGACCCGATTTTGTTAACCACTGGCATATATTCTCGCGCTGGTCCCCCTGCAGCTGAAGTACTTCCCCGTACTCCGGGTGCTCGATTACAGTCCCATTGCAGGCAAACTCCTGTAAATTCATTAGTCTCTCTTGTTTCTTTTTCTCTTTTCGAAAATAGGTAAAGGCTTTGGCAAAATACACTCGATCGGACATGTTTCGTATCCTAGATCACTTAGAATCGCCTTGTACCCATGCGTTACTCTAAATATAGAAAGATGTTTTTATCCCCCCCCCCCCACAATTACTCCAAACATGTATTTATAATAATTATTCGAAAGGGAGAAATTTGGATATGATTCGTTATTGCAAAGGTTCAATTATTGCGTACAAAGGCGCGATGTATGCGCATGGGGGGGGGGGGGCGGTGACGCAGTTTGCGCCGAGACGTTTTCCGACTCTAGATATATCGTTCTCGTTTCACATCTCGTTGCGAGCCGCCGTTCAAAGTTCAATTTCAATTGTATACATTTTCGCCTATGAAGGAATACACACGCGCTTTATTCGGCTCTAAAAATAGACTGCGCGCGCGCGCGCGCTGATGACGAAGCGCGTCGCCGCATGAGAGGGGCGAGAGGGGGAAGAACGGCGTTGAAAGAACGATACGAAACGCTGGAGGAAAAACTGCCCGAATAGAGCACTCACCTTTTTACATGCCCGTACGATTTTTTTCAAGTCATATTCCGCAGATAGTCCTTGCACCGTTGTTAAGGTCTTGCGACCATTCCGCTGTTGTATCCTTATATGCACGAGACCGTCTTGGACGTCATCATCTGAACCCTTGATTGCATCTGCAAAGGGGTCTGAAAAACGAGGGGGAAACGAAGAAAAAAGCGGATGTAATTATATTAGCTCCGAGCGTGGCGGAACAGGAGCGAACGAGAAAGACAAAGAAGCGCGGGAGCGAATGTTTTCCTCCTTGCGCGGAAGATTATTGACGAGGATAAATAAAAATCGAAAGAAAAAAGCAGAGGATTGCGTCCTCGTACGATATCCCCGAGATCGGCGAAATTAATGACAATGATGCGTTTGTGGTGACGAAAGACGCTACGCGACAAATGGCGCGGCCATTTTGTCTCAAGTTTGGCGTGTGCCGAGGAGAAAGAGCACGCATCTCTCGGCGCGGCTGCTCGGACGCGAGAGCGCGCGCGCTTTCGCGCGCCCTCCTATTATTCTCAAGAACGACCGACGAAAGATGTATGCGATATTTACCGAATGTGTTAAGGTTCTGGATGGACATACGACAAACAAAATATATCCCTCGGAGATATAGGACTGCAAATTGCAAGAGATGGAACGAGTCACGAGTTGCGCGCACGGATGATCCGGGATAACACGGGCACTGCTACGCGAGAATACTGACTAAACACGAAAAAATCTTGCACGCAGAGCGAACTTTGGTAGGCGGAAGTAAAAGTTGCATTTGTCACGGGTATATCGATGGGGAGGAGGGCGGGGTTTCGAGTCGTTGGCGCTGCTCGCCAACCGCTCGTCGCGCCGTGTGCAAGGGGGGGGGGCGCTCACGATCGCGCCTGCGCGCTCTTTGCGGAAGCGTCGGTAAGGTTACGTATTACGTAGTCCTCCCACCCACCAGCCGAGGCGCCGCTCATTTTGCCCATACTTTTCCACAATATATTTGTAGTACCTCTATATATATATATATATATTGAGTATCGTCTCGTTCGACCTCTGACACCGGGTAGTTACAGTGGGACGCGAAATGTCGCTCGCCGCTAGAGGCGCTGGGAGTCATGTGCCCGGCTACCTCGCAGCGCACGTAGGCATATTGCATTGATTGATAACAAGAATAGTTATAATAGCACACCTAGTACACTAAATAACTTTAATATGTTTCAATAACATAACCTCCGAACAATGCGAGATGCGAATAAATGCGAATGGATGGATGCGGACGATATGCTCTACGCATACGCACACACACACACACACACACGCACACACACACACGCACACACACATATATATAGTCAACCGGGCACTCGATTACCAACGCCAAACAATATAGTTATATTTGAGCGACAACGCCGGGGGCAGAGAACACGGTCTTACATACCGGTCCGACAACGGCGGTAGTGGGGGTAGGCACCCTTAGCGGTTTTGTTTTTTATTCCGATTTCTGCCGCTTGGTGCGTGACGGCAAGGGGAAGTAGTGGCGCGACGAAGAGAGAAATAGCTCTTTTGTCCTTCTCCCTCCTGAACGCAACGCATGCGCCGTTTGCTCTAATTTAATTTACCGTACTGTCGTGTAAACTGCATAATATACGAAACCAATTTTAAAAAATGTGTTGATTAAAAAAAAGATGACTACTTTCATCGAAAAAAAATGAAAACGTTTGAATACATTAATTCATACCAGCACACATTACGACCATTTACATACTTTTTTCTCCCATGTCTCACAATACATCGTTCTTCGAAATGTTTTTCGCACACGTACTGAGACTCTTTCAGTCCCGGAATAGCATCGAGCCATTTTTTGTATCGTTTGGCGTTTTTGGGCACGCGAAACACGGAGCATTTGTGCTTAAAATTTTTGTACCCCGTTTTACAATTGCGAACCGCGCAACTCTTAGCCATTTCGCATTTTTTTCGCAAACACTACCAAAAAAATCACACTTATGCGTAAAAACACGATAAAAAATGTATCACGGTAAATCGCGTAGAACCATCTGGTATATGGTCATAAATAAAGGTTATTTCGACTTATTATAAAGGTTATTTTCGACAATCGCGCCACAAAAACATATGTAAACACCTTCGGCCCATTCGCCGGTAAAAGCTAAGGGGGAAACAACTTCCCCTTGCTAGTAGCGACGCGTAACGGCGCCTAGTGAATCGAAAAGTGAAGCCGATAAGCGTGCCTACCCCCACCACGAAAATTTAGCTTCGTTGCAAGACCTGTATGTAAGACCGTGGCAAAGAGTTACCTCTCTCTTATCATGGGAAAGGTCTGCAGCAAGGAGATATAGGCGCGGTCCACTTAACGCCCGCAACGCCTACGACCGTGACCGTAAGATTTTCCACTCCGGCAAGTTAGCCCCCCCCCCCCCCACTTTGACCAATCGAACTTTTTTTTTACGAATCGTTTGGTAGCATTTGGTAAATCATTCAAATCGTTTGGTAGTTCTCCGTTTTTCGAAAAATCGATAATCAAAAATTGGGCAGTAAGTTGGCCCCCCCCCCCCCACTTTGACTAATCGAACTTTTTTTTTACGAATCGTTTGGTAGCATTTGGTAAACCATTCGAATCGTTTGGTAGTTTCCCGTTCTTTCGGAAAATCAAACAGAAAATTTCGATTCATAAGATAGAACGATGAGCAGCCGAAAAAGACTCGACAACCAACGCCATCTATCGCAAAAACGTCGTGTAATATCGCGACCAATCGCAGCCTTCCGTTCCGCATACGCGTAATTTCTTTCGGTTCGGTCGGAGTTTATTAACAAATCTAACGATGAAAATGTCACATCGTTCTGCCCCTGCAGCTTCTGGCGACCAATCACATCTCTCTATTCCTGATACGCACGTATTTTGTGTTATTGTATTTGAATGATCGACTACCAAACGTCCCGAATAGAATACCCAAACGCTACCGGATGTTTTTCTATCGATCGTGGTTCACTAGAACGTAATCGGACAAGAAATGACGAGTGCATCTACGCTAATAAATGATTCTGCCAGTGCGGCTTCTGGCGTCCAATCCCAGCGCTCCATTCCCAGCGCTCCATTCCCGATTGGCTGTATTTTGCATTGGCGTTATTGATCGTCGACTACCAAAGGACCTGAATAGAATACCAAACGCTATGATTTATTTTTCTATCCTTTAAGTCTCATCACAATGAATTAGCCACAAAATAATGGGAGAATTTTTGTTAGAATCGCTTCTGGCGACCAATAGCGGCTCACTATGATCAACTGAACGGTGAGCTGTGATTGGTCGCCATAAGTCGCGACGGACAAAGAACCTATTTACGCACGCACGACTACTAAACGATTCGTGGATAAAAGCTTCATTGGTCAAAGTAAGGGGGGAGGGTGCCAAACTGTCGACCGATTTTTAAATCTCAATTTGAAAAAAACGGAAAACTACCAAACGATTTCAATGCGCTACAAAACGACTACCAAACGAAGCAGAAGACCGATTAGTATCGGACCATAATTCCCCCACCACCCCCAACTTCGACTAATCGGTCATTTTTTTACGAATCGTTTGGTGGTTGTTTGGTAGCGTTTATTAGCCCATTGAAATCGTCGTTTGATAGTTTCCCGCTTTTCAAAAAATCGAGATTTAAAAATCCGTCCATAACTTGGAATCGCCCCCACTATGTCTAAGCGGCCATTTTCTTCACGAATCGTTTAGGCCCGGTTCCACAACTCTCGGTTAACTGATTTAACCGGAGTTTAGCCAACTCAGCGTGGTTCTGATTGATCCAGTCGCTCTTAAACTTCGGTTAACCGAGAGTTGTGGAACTGGGCCTTAATAGTCGTTTATCAACCAATCACGACCCTCCATTCAGGACCCACAAGTATTATGCATTGGAATAATTTCGTGATCGACTACCAAACCCCCCGGATAGAATACCAAACACTATAATATGCTCTTCTATCGATCAAGTCTCATTAGAACAGGATTAACCAAAAATTACTTGGGAATTTGCAAAAATAGGTTATTTTTCCGCCGCGGCTTCTAGTCACCAATCATAGCTTTCCATTCATTTGCGTTGGCATAATTTAGCGATCGGCTACCAAATGTCCTGAATAGAATATCAAACGCTATTAGATGTTTTTCTATGGAGGCTAGAGTGGGAGGAGTCCGAACTCTTATGGAGAGACTTGAAAAAAGTGGCTACAAAAATGTGGTCAAACAGGGATGGCCCCACTATTGCTAACACCTCGAGAAGTGAGCTGCGTGTGACAGAGACGGAACATATAAATAATGAGAAGTGAGCTGTGCATGAGGCAGAATGATACTTGAGAAGTGGGCTGCGTGCGAAAGAGATGCAAAACGATATATACCAGAGAGATCTCCGTAAATGCGTAAATATAGGAGAATATTTTTAATATAGCAATGCCCAATGAACAATATGCATTAGTTGCATAATTAACGGTGAAAAAGGCCGAAAATAATAATAATGCAATACGTAGTGATAGAAAAATATTTTCATTATAACAGTGGTTAATTGTACACCGAACGGTGGAAAATGTCTTAAATATAATACTGATGCTTTATTTTCTTGAATCAATTTTTATTTTCTTAGGTAAATACGACGGTAAATTAATCCCCGCTGTCAAAGAACAATGCTTTGCGATCTGCTTATATTAAAACTCGCAAACTGCGAACGGTAACGCGATAATTATTGTTGCGATAATGATATTGAACCCAACAACTGATGACTTTTTTTTATCATCAAACGCATGCCTGGGGTGTATATGCACCCCGTGCTTTTCTTTGTCATTAAACCGGTCCTAAGCGGATAAATGGACTTTATCATAGCTCAATTTCATCGTATTTTCATAAGAAAGTAAATAGTGTGCGAGCCATCTGATTAAATCAACTTTCCATTAGTGAACAATTCATTCGAAGACTGAAAACGGCAAAAAACTCATTTCTTGCATAAAAAATTGGGGTGCGTCCGGCACCCCAGTCATGAGTTTTAGGGTTAAATAAAAATTAAAAGACAATCATAGACGAGAAATTGCAATTACTCAGTGCCGTGAGGAATTTAAAAAATTGTCCTGTATTGTTTTCTTATACAACGAACGGTGGAAAACGTCTTAAGTAATATTTTTTTTATTCTTGAATACATTTTTTACTCAGGTCAATATGATGGTAAATTATTCCTAGTCAAAGAACAATGCTTTGCGATCTGTTTGTATTAAAACTCGCAATCAGCGAATCGGTAACGCGATTATTCTGGAGATAACATTTTTGAATAAAAATAAAAAGAAAATCACACAAACAAAATTACAATTACTCATAGAGATAAGAAATTAAAAAAAAATGTACCCGTAGTTATTTTTCGATTTGAGAAAAACACCGTAATAACAATATAAAGTCGAAGCGATATTGCTTGTTTCAATCATTTCAAGATAAAAACATGCTCCACTGTTTTAAAGATAAAATATCTGTGTTCTCTTGTCAACATCAAGGCTGGTTTGTCTCGAAAACTCGATTTTAACAATTCTCAAATTGTTCGAATATTGTGTGTATGTATCGTATTTGCTGGTACAGTAGAACCTCGTTTATCCGACCTTCGATTTCTGCAAATAATCCGCGGTGAATCCTCGGATAATACGCAGAATCTCGGAGAAAACGGGAGAATCTGCTATGCCTAAGCATGGAATAGTCCTATATTGCTACTGTTTTCCATATTATCCGAGATTTCACTAATCCGAGGTACGTTCTCCCCACATTACCTCGGATAAGCGAGATTCTACTGTATTTGCCATAGAGGCTAGGATGCGTATTCGATCCTCTTCCGTCTCTCTTACACGACATCGATACTTATCTTACTTCTCGAGGTCTAAGAGATAGTGGCGCCATCCCTGTTTGGCCACATTTTTGTAGCCACTTTGAAATGCACAGATCGGACTCCTCCCACTCTAGCCTCCATGTGTTTTTCTATCGATTGAGTCTCATCACAATGAAATTAGCCACAAAATAATGGGTGAATTTTTGTTAGAAATTCCTTTTTCCGCTGCGGCTTCTGACGACCAATCACAGCTCGCCGTTCACGACAAACACGAATTTCTCGTTGGCGCAATCTAGTGATCAACTACCAATCGTTCTAAATTGAATGCCAAACGCTTACGGGACTTTTTCTATAAATCAAGACTGATTGACGGGAAATCAGACCAGTGATAGCGAGTGCATCAGTGTTTTACAATTTTGCTCTGTGGTTGGACCTTCAGTGACCAATCGCAGTCCTCTAATCAAGACGCCGGATATCCGTTCTTGGTTCGGTTATGACTTTGGATCCTGATCTGTCATAGCCGAGGCGTAAAATTTTTTTCATTGGTGACCTCATTTGGAAATAATTATTCAATTAAAGTGTGCGCAAACTTATTACTAATACAGAATCAAATCAAAAAACCTCAACAGGAAGTCACAGAAGAGAGATGACCCAACGTTGGGCCGCCCGGATACCACCATAAACTTAGCCGGACAACTTTAACTTCTCAAGGTTTTTTCATTCCTAATCGTTTGGTGGTCGTTTGGTGGTGATTGGTAGCCTAATAAGAAGGTTTGGTGGTCGACCGTTTCGTTATAATTAAATAAGACTTTTTTTTCCGTAAAGTTGGCCGGACCTTTTTTTATTTATCACGCAATCCATAAAATGCCCCGCCGAATCGATGCAGAATCGTTTGGTGGTCACAAATATGCAAATCCCAGCGTTTGGTAGTTAATTCATTAGTTATCTCGGTCGAAAAACAATCTACGTCTAGGCGCATACGATAGAGGGCCGTAATTGGTGATTTATAGATCCAACGGAATATGGCGCAGTAATATTTCAATTCATTTATGTTTATCTTCGCCGTCCTCGTTCCAATAAGTCTCAAACGGAAGATAATCGTTTGCTAGTGATTGGTAGCTTAATTGAAACGTTTGGTAGTTAATTCCTTAATTACGCCAATCGAAAAACCATCTATGTTTAGATGAAGGGTTAGAGGGAACTATTCGTCTTTCGTCGAGAAATGTCGAAGAAAAATATTTCACAAAGAAGTGACACGACTGGGATTCGAACCCGGGGCCTCCCGATTTGTTGGCCAGAACGCTCACCACTGGACCAACGCACCGGGTTCTGTTTGATTTATATAATATCACGAGAACAACGTTGCTAACGTGCTACGCCGTTCTGCGGCGTTATGATGCATCTTTATCGCATGTACTACGCACAAGATGATATTCAGATTGTGACTTATTGGAAGAAAATTAATGAATCAATCATTTTAAACAAATCGAAATATTGCCCGATGCTTCGCGTCAGTGGAATCATGAAATTGGTGAATAGAACATAAACAACCGGAATGGCACTGTTTCGAATTCCGTTGGATCCATCACCGACCAATATGCCCATCAATCACCACCAAACGATTATCTTCCATTTGAGAATTATTGGAACGAGATCGGTGATCAAAAACACAAAGAAGTTGAAATACCACTGCGCCATATTCCGTTGGGTCCGTAAGCAGCCAACTACAGCCCTCTAATGCCTGCGTCTAACCGTAGATGGTTTTTCGATCAGCCTAATTAAGGAATTAACTACCAAACTTTTTTATGAAGCTACCAATCACTACAGAACGATTATCTTCGGTTTGGGACTTACTCGAACGAGATCGGCGAATAAAAACATAAAGAAATTGTAATATAACGGCTTCGTATTCCGTTAGACCCTTCAGCAGCCAACTACAGCCCTCTATCGCTTGCGTCTGACCGTAGATGGTTTTTCGATTGGCGTAATTGAGGAATTAACTACCATATGCTTTGATTAAGCTACCAATCACTACCAAATGATTGTCTTCCGTATGAGACTTATTAGAACGAGATCGGTGAAGAAAAACATAAAGAAATTAAAATATCACGGCTCCGTATCCTTAACCATGCACGCCAAGTCGTTGCGCAGCATTTCCAGTGTACTTGTGTGATGCATACGTTGTACTTATATATAATTATAATTCGGTTTTTTATTATGATAGTTAAATGGTATTGAAATGTTTTCATTTCCAATGTTCCAACGTATACCCTTGCGGGTTTTTACGTGTAACCCCTTTCCAGTTGAACCCTTTTCTATTACTCCCTACCCGCACTTCGCTAATCTAAACTAAATTCCGTTGCGTTCACAGCCGTCTTGAGGTACACTATACCGCATTTGCCGAGGGTACCGGAAAACTGTGGAAAACCCGTACCGGTATAGACGGCCCTATATTCTTCTGATTTTTGGTGCAGAGACTTTAACTCAAACATCTACATTAAGGTATCAGAAGTATTGGCTTCCCGCTCGCTGGTTGATACGCCAGCCGATGCACAGCGAAGCGGCCACCGCTCCGAATAATGGCCACGCACAATGCTGCTTAACTCGGAGCACCGCCAGAGCCGAACCCCGATCGCCCATCTACCAGTGTCGGTCCTGATTTTAGAAATAAAATGTCAAGAAAATATTGTTCTTAGGATTTGATAATCTTGTGCACGTGTCTAGTAAACGTACTTGGCTTTTTCATAAAAAAATATTTCACTTCTTTTGTACGTTTAAAATGAAAATGTAATATTCTAAATAAAACCATTATTTGAAATAAAATAAAAAATATTTCGAGTTTAATTAGAATTTTATAAATAGTAAAACACCTAATAATTTTCAAGGGAACTTTTTATTACTTGGCGTCCTTTTTTACTTTTTAAAGCTTTTTTGGGGCATTTCACATCTTTTTGAAACGGAAACAATTTTAAGAAATTGTTGGAAGTATGAATTCACGACGTGAATAACCTTCAATAAATTGATTGCTAGCCCTAAGAAGGGCCGTTTGATTTAATCATTATGGCCATCTCTTCGTCATCTATGGGATATCATTCAGCAGCCTAGATTTTCTACATCGTATGGAGCACTTATGATAATGGCCTCAAGTGCTTATTGCTGCCACTGCGCTGAAGTAATGAATAAGCTGCTTATTTAAACTGAAAATGTGTTGATAACTCGGCAATAAATAAAATTTCCATACGTTACATTTGCTCTAAGAATAATATATAGACATCTTGAGCGTTACGGGGCCAACTTTGTCGTTTGACGATTAAATCGTCAACGCGAATCCAAATCAACGCGAATCCAAGGATCGACTTTTGCTTTAGCGCGAAAAGCGAGTATGATTCAACAGTGACATTTTTGAAGGAACGGTACGCGAAGGCTAAGACCGTACCCGGGACACTGAAGTTTCACGAAGCCATACCAACTGAAGATTAAAAAATTAATTTCAAAACGTATTACTTTTATACAGCACCGGTCACGAAAATTATCGTGAAGCTTTAAAAACACTGCAAACAACGATCCTTTTCACGGCCACCATATACTAACGAAGAGAATATTTCATGTCGGAATAATGGATTTCATACATATATATATATATATATATATATATATATATATATATATATATATATATATATATATATATATATATATATATATATATATATATATATAATGAGACGTACAGGTCCGTCTCAAGCGCTATACCCCCACCAAAAATTCAAACAAACCGACCCATTATGATAGTAGGGGAGGGTGAATAATAAATCATATCAACTCAAGTGGACAGGTGCGACCTTTAAGGGCACAAGTAAATGCAAATACTCAAGGTCACAAAACAATAAGCGGAAGGAAAGACGAGTGAGAGAAGAAAAAACAGAAAAGACCAAAAACGGTCGAAGGTATAAAAAGTTAGAGAGAAAAAGAAAAAAACGAAAATAAACGAAAACAGTAGAAAAAGGTAACGATAGGTAAGCAGTAAGGGAAGGGGAAAAGACGTTGGAAAGAAAACAGAGAAAGCAACAAAGAACAAAAGGAGAGTGAAAATTATTTAAAGTATGAAAAAAGGTTAACAATAAAGGGGATGGGGTATGGAAAAAAGGAGAGAAGAAAGAAGTCGCCTCACGAGAGCCTGATTTTTTAATGTGGATTAAAACAGTACCGCTCAGGAAAGTACCTTCTTATTGGAGCGGAAAGCTGAGAGAGGGAAAATTTGAGAGACAAAAAGAAGAGAAGACGAATCGAAGGCATAGCTTTTTAGTCTACAGATGCGAAAAGGGAGAGAGTTATAAGAATAAAAAAGAGATCACCAAAAAACATTAAGAATAAAAGGAGGAGGAATAAATTACGAGAACATAGATATAAAATTAGTATTAAGAGAATATAAAGAGAGAGAGAGAGAGAGGAGGTAGAAAACTTGCGAACGAAACACACACACATGTAATACACAATCATAGCGACAAGGATATCAAAGGACGTGTATCAGGAGACCCTGAAGGTCAAGAGCGTATCTCAAATTCGAGCATTGACAATCGCAAGGTTGAGTCGACCTCTGGCGTCGCGATCCATAGTTACGATAATCGATTATCAACGCGCGATAATCGATTACGCTCACGCAGAGTAATTAGGAGAAAGCACGCCGTAGCGCGACAATCGAGAGCGCGCTCGGTACCGCGCGCCGCGACCGGCGGTAGCGCAAGATGGGGAAGCGCGATAGGCGAGGGGGAAGAGAATTACCAACCCACGGTAAAGCGATCGCGTTTCAGCACATTTATCATTCGAGTCAATGCGCGATCCAAGTATTTGACCGACGAAGTAGCGGCATATACTAAGCACACGAAACACCCGCAGCAACCCAAAAAACACATAACACTTGTATACAGCGAGCTTTGTATATTATATCGAGTCATTAAAGCTGAATAAATTACATTTTATTATAAAATACCACAAAACAAAAGGGTCTCAATTAATTTCCTCACTGGTCGAATCCCGAACAAATAAATTTTATTGTAACATATTCCGACCAGTTACAATATATATATGTAACGAAATTATACTTTCATTAGATTTAAATATGCCGCGCTCCTCTACGTCACTTTATTCTACCGTGAGTCTAATCGCCGCCGTTACTCTGATCACCGATAGATAGCGAGAATCGGAGAAGATTCGAGAACGAACAGACACGCGTGAGAAGCCCGATAAGATAGACATCGTAATGTGAATAGAGAAGGATATAAACTTTAATTGTCGTTTCTTTATTTGCAGGTAAGGTTATAATTAATTAATTGTATTCTAATTTGTTCGACAATAAATAAAGAGCGTTTCTCAACTCTATTTGCAGAGAAACACATTTTGTTTATTCATTCAACAACCGAACATTTATGAGGAGGGAACTTCCATTATATGTGTGTGTGTGTGTGTGTGTGTGTGTGTGTGTGTGTGTGTGTGTGTGTGTGTGTGTGTGCGTGCGTGTGCGTGTGTGTGTGTGTGTGTGTGTGTATTCGAATAAACACAGGACAAGTTTCACCTCATTTATGCATATTCCGGAACATCTTACAGAAGCGTATACTTGAAAATTCGATAAAACTTAACCATGACTCGACGTACCTATATAAAATGGGGGTTCTGCGCATTAATATACCAGGTGTGTAAGTATGAAACCGGAATTTTTGTACAGAAAAAACACGTTTATTGGAATGATATGATACAAATAACTGGAGATGGCTTCTCGGGTCACCTTTAACTGATCCGCCAGTTGTTGTTGTGTTTGAGCGTCGTCTTCGTCCAACAAGGCTTGCAGGTCAGCGTCTTCAAACTTTTTCGGTGGTCTTCCACGTTCTTCGTTCCTCACATCAAAATCGCTACTTTTGAACCGTTTGAACCACTCGAAACACTGTGTTTTACCGAGAGCACGCTCACCAAACGCCTCCACAAGCATTCGATGCGATTCGGCTGCGGTTTGCTGCAGATGAAAACAGATAAGTAGTGCTGTCCGCAAATCGTAATTTGTTGGCACAAAACTCGACATGTTTATCTCTAATAAACTAATGCTACTGAATGAAACTCGTGTTATTGTGAGTTGGAAATCTTTGTCGGATATCAATACAATAACAAGACACCGCTGACGTGATGTGTCGGTAACTGCATCGACATCTAGCGCCACCTATGGGCAAATTCCGGTTTCATACTTACACACCTGGTATATGTATATATTGGACTGTTTAAAAATAAATCAATAATTTCTTTTTAGCTTTACGCAATCTTGAACTATACTTGGACATAGAACAACAATCCTCGCGAAAAGGGGGGCCGGTCCTTCAAGATTTAGAGGGGTCTCATCGGACTTTTGTCTTTTTTATTTCGTTAATACGTAAATAACGAATTTGCATGAATGAAACATACATTTTTCTTGTTCTAAAATGATGAATATATTCTAAACTAATGTATAAATACTGAATATACTATAAAAAAAACGGTCTTGGTTATCGCAGCAACAATTATCGGTCGATATATACGTCGATAAATGCAAACAAAAATAAGAAATACAAGAATCCCCGTAAAAATGAATTTTTCATTATCATCAATAATCTTCAATGAATACATTCGTTGATACGCTGTTACGATCATCATTTTCAGCTACAAAAAACTTGACTTGTTGCAAATGGCTTTTTTTCTATGGTCTTGAACTATGTGGAACAAATATTGCTTTTGTTCCTCATTTTGAGTTAACAAATTATTATATTCCTCGACGAGGGCTATTCCACGTTCAGCTGAATAATTTATTACTTTCATTTGTAAGAAAGCCCTCAAAGACGTTTGAAAGCTTTCAATAGATTCCCATTGTCCAAGAGGCTTATCCAGGAAATCATGGGGCAATTCACATTGTTGAAATAAGCGTCTCGACTTTTGAGTGATGAGATGACTGATGTCAATTTCAGGCAGTGTTTGACACTCGCTATCACTCAGAAAAATGCGCTTATGATTTTTTTATGTACTCTCACGTGTCCTTAAGGCTATTAACATCTTTCGTTTCACATCTATAGGAACTATTGAATCGAACAAAGCCCATGCTGCCAGCTCTTCATTTAGATACCATAGATGCCCCTCGATTTTTTTAGAGCTGCTGCCAAGACATCAGAATTAATCGTTTGCAACTCGATTAAATTTTGCATCAATTGCAAATCGTAGTTAGGAGCTTTAATCCCATCAGGGGCAGAAAACCATATTTTCACGTAGAAATTAACGATGAAAATGCATATGTGACGCAAACTTTCTACATCACGAGCGTTCTTCGACTGTAAAAAAATTGATCTCTGAAAAGAAATATTTTTAAGCAATAAATGGCCTTCGCGAGCCATCTAGCATGATAATTGGCGCCAGGTTTTTTGAACTTGATATCTTGAGGTGGTTTCGAACCCAAGAAGATGCATGACAATTCCAAGAATTCTCTATAATCATTCCGAGGATGAGAGATCTATAAAAAAAAGGAGCACGAAATTGGCACGAGTTACAAAACTTTAAATTGTGATTATAAATAAAAATGTAGTTAAGAAAATAAATAGTCATTGTTATTGATGTTATTATTTCCGGAAATTGCTCAAAAATGAATTCGAGCACATTTTCTCTTGTCTCACTCAGTATATCAGCGACGGTTTGATCATCCATTCCCGTCTTGTACTAAGTTTTGTCAAAATTATCGCACTCTCCTTGAAAGCGCTGAAAAATGCCTACATTTGGGCCGGATGTCCCTTTTCAATATGTTTCTACCACATTTCTAAGAATAATTTTGGCGATGTGGTGACGGCAGGTCAAGTGCAGGGATGTTTTATTCAGTTTTTTTCCCAATAAATGGCATGTTCCATTTTCACGTCCTAAGCAATTAATGATAAAAATATTATACTGATTTAATGAATAAAATGAGTAGAGCCGATAGAATCCATAAGGAATTTGTATTAAATAAATTACGTCTTTTAAATCGTAAATCCAAAATTAAACTTCCCATAAAAACATATCGGATATGATTTTATCGTTTGTTTACATTGATAGATTTTTTTTAAGTTTTTACAATCATTTTTCCCGCTCAATGATTGAGTTATGTCCTTTAAAATTGCAATCAATATTACGTCAATTTTTACCTGTATTTGAAATAGTTGTGTCAAAACACAAAGCTTTCACTCGAGAAATAAGATTCCATTCGTTCAGACACTCCATGATTGCCTGTGAAGCATTTGTCCCTGTTCCTGTATCCAGAGCAGGAGCACCGAGCAATTGCTCAGTATCAAGCCCCCTAATGACAACAGGCAATCGATCGATTTGTTCATTGCCGTCGATTTTTGGTAATAATTTTCCGTCCCAATGCAGGACTAGAAAATTAAAAATATGTTTTTTGTAGTGTTCTCCATTTTTGTCACCAAATATCACAAGTTTTTGCAGGACGAGATGATCAAATCGCCACGTCGACGACAGCCGTACTAACTACCCGCTCCGTCAGTAAGAAAAATCCCTGATGTATAGACTTCGAAAAATGCGTTTTCATGAATAAATATTTGTTTCTAAAGATCGGATGGTAATTATAGAAATATGTTTTAAATGAAATTCATTGAAAAAATTCTTTTTACGGGGATTCTTGTTTTTTTTTTGTTTACATTTAATAGCGTATATATCGACCGATAATTGTTACTGCGATAACCAAGACCGCTTTTCTTAAATAGTATATTCAGTATTTATACATAAGTTTAGAATATATTCATCATTTTAGAACAAGAAAAATGTATGTTCCATTCATGCAAATTCGTTATTTACGTATTAACGAAATAAAAAAGACAAAAGTCCGATGAGGCACCTTCAAATCTTGAAGGACCGCCCCCCCTTTCGCGAGGATTTTGTTTTTTATGTCCAAGTATAGTTTAAGATTGTGTAACGCTAAAAATATTATCCATTTATTTTGAAACAGTCTAGTATATATAGTGTATTTTATCAACCGGCCGGCACTTGTTACATCTTCACTCTCTTTTTCGGTGTGCACGACAAGTTTCTACGATAATTTGCGCGAAACGCGATGATACTGCTATTTCGTACACATTGCTCGTTACAATAATATATAACAAGCTGTAGTAGCATGTAGCGAATCCGAAAATCGCGTTGATAGTACAGAGGGAACAGAGACGCATCTTTACATTCTTATAAGTAGACAATTATTCGTCGAGTCGCTCCGGCATTTCGCGACCTCGTCTCAATTCTTGAGTATTTCCCACGCGTCGTCCTCGAGTTTCGAATTCCACGAGGTTGCCACAGGTTGCTCGTTGTTTCCATCAAAATTTATCAGAGAGGCCTCCTTCTTGGCCCCTCTCGTCGCAGGGAGGGGTTTGCGTTCCTTTGGACTTTCGGTTTTACTGTTTCGTCGTTGCGAATCGTTGACACAGTCCCAATCGTTGACGGAAGAATCACCGATAAAATTATTGGTCCTACTGTAAAATAACAATTCGTCTAGAGACGCTCGCACGCACGAGACGCTTCAGAGGCAGAGCTTACTTGGTGCTTCCCGCCGTAACCAACGAGGACTTTTCATTGGAATGAGAATTTCGGAGAGTGTCGATTCGATACCCGTTGGACGAATTATTTTGATAACGCTCGTTACTCGTGTCGTCGTCGTCGTCGACGTCGTGACGGATTTGCTCGTCGGACGTGTTCGTACCGGCTATGTCACCCCATCCTCGGCGGCCGAGATCTCCCACCTGAAAAGTATTTTCGTTTAAGTCTTGTCCGAAAGCAGGCTGTTACGTCATGCGCGCGCCTCCCGTCGCAACCGCTCGAATAAATCATAACGTATAATATCGGTCCAAGGGGCTACCTTGGATGCCAAGCTATTTACACGAGCGCCAACGTCTTCCAGGAGAGTGCCCTCTCGTACCTGACAAAATCGAAAACTCGATAAAACGAAAAGAAAAAAAAGGCCAAGAAAATACGACAGACTTAGCGTAATGCCGCGAGGAGCGCGCGCGCGTGCGTGCGTGCTTTTTTCCGCAACGGTCACCATCACCTTTTGCGAGGCTATTCCGCCAATTTTGATAGCGTTTTCGGTCGCTTTGTTGGCAATCTTGGAGGCTGAGGACGACAGCACGGACCATCCCTGAAAAATAAAGATACTTTGGCTAGGACCTTCGTCGCCAGAGTCGTTGGAAAAAGCGTCTTACGCTTGCCAGAGAAGATACGGCCGTGTTGAAAAATTCCTGAGAAGAACTCTTGGATGGGGTGGCAGCGTCCATCTGGTAGCCGAAACCTCCGTATTTACCGCCTTGATTGGGAGGAACGTTTCTAAAAAATCAAGTCCCGTTAGATGCCCATTTTTATTCTGCCTATTACAAATGACCATCTCCCTCTCCGTTAGATCGAAATACTCGCTCCGGTCTGTCGGCGTTTTCGCTTCGTTTGCGCTCTAGGAAGGCCTCGGTTCGGGCCTTGGAAGCCACGTACTCCTCTCCTCCAGCCTGATAAGAAGACGGCGCGTAATCTCCGCTGTGGCTCTCTGACGAGCCGCACGAATACGTTCGGACGTCGCTGTTGTCGGGACTCCAAGACTCTCCCCTGGCGAGCGTTGCTATCTGCGCCAAACCCACCCCGCGATTTGGGTTATTATATTCGCCCTGGAGTGAGGGCTGTCTCTTACCTTGTCACGGTACAGTGCCGCCGCTCGCCCGTTGTACTTCTGCGCTATCGGAGCACTTTCCTCCCAATCGGCACTCGCTTGGAAAAATTCTTTTGCGTTTCTGTTGCCCCCGACTCGCATCTTTTCCAGTTCCAGATCCTTCCACTTGTCCATAGATACCGAGCGTACAAACGAGAGGTGCACGCCGAGGCCTCTGTGCTTGCCGGAGCACTCGAGGCATATCCATATGCCGTAAGTTACCGATGCCCACTGAGGATTGTGAGCTCCGCACTCGAAGCATTTCTAAAAGCCAACTTGACTTTTTATATATTTCCGTATCCTTGACACGTATCCTAGCCGAGCGATGATAATATACGCGCGGACGACGGGCCACTCACGTTGTTCTCATCCCGAGGCTTCAGCTCGTTCAATACTCGACGCGTCCTAGGACTTGCCATCTTGCGCCCTCCACTCGTCCCCTGTGTTGCTCCTCCGCCCAAACAAACTCAGGCTTTTCGCACGATGTATCCTGGGCGGGCGAGGGGGGGGGGGGGGGGGGCTATTGATTCCGCGTGTCGCCAGATAAGTGCTTATCACGAACGATCCTACTGTCTTCTGCCAAGCAATCATTCGCGATGTGTACAAACTTCCACGATTGTTGCATCGTGCTTTCCATTTTTACCGCTGAGCGTCGCATCCGACCACTATGCCGCCGACTATGAAAATGACCTCAATAAACTTAGCCGGCGACTATGAAAATATCGAATTCTTTTCCATGCCAATTGATTGTTAGTGTTTGTTAGACAAAATCCAGCGTTTGTTAGACTTTATTTATTTAATAATGCGAAAAACAAAGTTCATGTCAAAGTTAGCCGCAGGAAAATGCTTTTCTAATGATTTCGAACTTTTCTTCGTAACCAATCGTTTGTTAGTGATTGTTAGTCGATTTTTATCGTTTGTTAGAGCTTAATTATGACTTTATCGTTAAAAAACTTTTCATTCCCATAGCACGCTGCAAGCCACGTGAAGTTGGCAGCATTGCCACGGCGGCTGAGCACGGCATTGTACATGTAACTCATCAATTTCAGCAAAATGCTGATTATTTCAATTCTACTCGATTGTTAGTGTTTGTTAGGAAAAATTCAGCGTTTGTTAGACTCTATTTATTTAATAGTACAAAAAACAAATTTCATGTCAAAGTTAGCCGCAGGAAAATGCTTTTCTAAGGCCCGGTTCCACAACTCTCGGTTTACCGAGTTAACCGAAGTTTAAGGGCGACTGGACCAATCAGAACCACGCTGGGCTCGCTAAACTCCGGTTAACTCGGTTAACCGAGAGTTGTGGATCCGGGCCTAATGATTTCGAACTTTTCTTCGTAACCAATCGGTTGTTAGTCGTTTGTTAGTGATTGTTATCGTTTGCTAGAGCTGAATTTTGACTTTACCGTTAAAAAACTTGTCATTCCCATAGCACGCTGCAAGCCACGTGAAGTTGGCAGCATTACTCCTCAATTTCAGCAAAGTGCTGATTATTTCAATCTTCCTCGAATGTTAGTCGTTTGTTAGTGTTTTTTAGACAAAATCCAGCGATTCTTAGACTTTATTCATTTAATAATCCGAAAAACAAGTGCTAAAGACCGCATGCTGCTGCAATCCCTATGCGCACCGCAGAGTTCTATATACTAATTTCTGAAGTACTAATTTTGAAATACTAATTTCCATCCAGACTCTCAGTGGACAAGGAAATTTATTTTGTCATCAATTATTAAGCCGGCAATATATGTTGGCCCAAGGTAGCCGAGTGAATGCAAATATCAACGTATAGACAGCCTATTTGTTTGGGTTTGCCATTGCTGGCGCCATGGTAGCACTTGCTTGTATCAATTTGTCTACGCTCGCGTTGGCTGAGGCTCGACCAACCTGTATTGCCGGCTTTAAATAAGTTACTCTACGGGCAACAATGTTTTCGGTTGGAATATTTCGTATAAATAAACAAAACAAAAGGCCCTGTTGCAAAGAACCGATACATACCAATAAAACAGAAATACTATTGGAAAATGATGTGTTTTTGTCCTTGCAAACCCTTATGAATTCCGACAGGATTGACGATTTTTTGAAATATATAATTCTATCGGGTTTTGTACGTATCTACGGTGCCCATAGATTACCTATAGAATCCGAAAACAGTTCCGCGTAGTTCAATGTGCAAGTGCAGATACCTTTTTAATTTCAATCGTAATTAATCTGCAACAGCAGATTACTTTAAATTGTCCATTACATTTTAACGGAATGAACTTGTACTCACAAACTGGAATTCTATTGGTACTAATCGGCAGAACCGAATTGCATAGTCCGTATATGAAGTTATATGTTACAATCGTAATTTGACGGCAATCAGTTTGTATGTGACTTTTCAGATCAAAAACTTACCTTTAGCTGTACGAGAATGTATACGTATTCGCAAATTATTTTTTGTCTGAACCTACTCGACTTTTCAGATCGAAAATTATTTCCTATCCGCACCTATTTGCATGTACTGGTATTATAAAAGATTCGTCCTCAGAACGAGGCACGGTTTTTTGATCAGTAAATACGGGTCTGGGATTCATCCGTTTGGATCGAATTTTTCTGATAAGATAACTAAGGATTGGATCCATTCAATCGTTTGCTATATGGATTCTCGAATCCAACAATAATCCTTTGTTGTATGGGAATGTATGTGTATCTGCAAGTTATTTTTCATCCGCACCTATCGGAATGTACTAATATTGTAAATGTTTCACTCTCAAGAGGAGGCGTCGATATTTATCAGTAAATACGGGCCAATCATTTAACTGTGTAAATCGGTTTTTTCCTATGCAGATAACTCAGAGTGAGGATTCGTTAAATCGGTTGCTATATGGACTTTCAATATAATGATTATCTTTTGTCTTATGAGAACATATTGGTATTAGCCAATTGCTTTGTATTTGCATTCATCGGTATGTACCCGTTTTGTAAAAGATTTCGGATCTTTCCGAATCGGATGAGGTAATCTTGGCGAGGGCCCGACGCAATGCAGGGAATGCCCGGTCACATTTCTGCACGGGAAGCCGTAAAAGCGACAAAAACGGGCTAGTTTAATATGGAATTATGTATAGGAATGAGCAGAAATAAAAAAATTTACAAACTGCCATTGTTTGAGAAAACTGTATCAAAGAAGTCCTATTGGATATAAAATCAAAATTAAAATAAAATACAATAAAATATTGGATATAAATGGAAGTATATAATATCACGCCGTCTCTGTCACGCGGCTCTCATCGCTGTTGCCGCTACTGGCGGTGCTGCTGTCGCCAGTATTATTTTTTGAATTTGTTTTGTCTGCAACATACGTAAGAATATTAGTTGAGCACGAGGGTGGCCCCCCATAGCGTGCGCTTGGCGTATCGCGTAGTTTACCGATTCACTGCGCAAATTACGCAATACGAAAAGTACGCATAATTGGGCTTCTCTGGGGTGGGATGCATTTGTGATAAAAAAATATGTATCGGAATCTATGAGATTCTATCGGTTTATTTTATCGTTATACTTCAGTGAATAAAAATGTACGCGACAACTGAATATAATAAAAATTTCACGTTCACACACACGGTACAATAAATCTTAATGAGTTTCAAGAAGTAATTTTAAAAAGCTAAAGCCTTTGATCCCCAACAATAATAAAAGAAAAAGATATTAACATTTCGTCTGCAAACCTGGGTATTTCGTATCCGAGACAAAACTACTTGCCTAATAAGTTGCTTCATTTATTTAACAAACAATTAATGGAAAAAAAATATTTTTCGATAATTTTATGATTGATATATTGAAGTGAATATTTCGAACACTGGCATGATTTTTTTCAAAAATGTTCGACTGTATTAACCTGATAAAAGGATGGTAGGTCTTGAAATATCCAGATTTACATACGTACGGTACCGGAAAAACGATTACAGAGTGTTAATCTGAACGTATATGTCAACAGCAATCGAGAGCACGCCAAGAGTACGAGGCTAGTGGCGGAGATATCCGATCGGACACAGACGATCGCAGCGCCTCCTTGTTTGCTGCGTTTTTGCGGACGTTTCGTAAGCACTGTGTGTCCATTCCTTCTCTCTAGTCTCCCTGCTGCGGACTAACGACTTTTACGAATTGTGTTAGATTAAAAAAAAAATAAATGTCTCTTGGTATAATACGTATTTATAGTTATAAATAAATTTTGTTACTGCTTCCGCAAAGAAAAAAAACATTGACTTAATTTCTGTATTTCGTTATTATTCTTTATCTGTACAGTGTGTCATAATGTGTGATAATTTGCAAAACTTTTGTCTGGATTCGAAATTCTTTTGAATTTACTTAGTTTTATAAATAAATTTTGTTTGTTATTGCTTCCGTAACGAAAAAAATATATTGACTTAATTTCTGTATTTCGTTATGATTCTCCAAAACAATCCATATCTTATAAAAATGCTATCTATCTCTATAGAAATTTCCTTCACCAAGTGGTTTTACAATTAATTTGATCACATTATCGCTCCATACAGAGTAGCAAAGGGTGCTTTTCGCATATCGTAGGGCACTGATTTTACAATTAATTTGATCAAATTATCACTCCGTAAGGAGTAGTAAAGGGTGCTTTCTGCATATCGTACGGCACTGGTTTGTTGCTGACTTTACTTCGGTTTGCTAGGAGAGCAGCGCCACCCTTCTCGTCCTCACTTTTGCGGATGTTCCGACGATACTGCGTTCGTACTCCATACTTCTAGACTCCATGTTGCAAACGTTCACTCTTTTGACGAAATTTTCAATAACTTTTTGGCATAATTGCGGACTGATTTCATGAATGGTGCATTCAATTGCTTCCTTGAGCTCCGGAATGGTCTGTGGATCATTGGCAGACACTCTTCTTTTCGGAAATCCCTAAAGAAAGAAGTCCAATGGCGTCAAATCGCACGAACTTCGTGGCCAATTGACATCGCCGCGGCGCGAGACAACACAGCCATGAAACTTCGTCTGCAATAACTATGCAGTAACAATGCAGAAAATAACAATTTCTATGCGTTGCTCGATCGTCTAATTCTCCATGACTAAATCTCAATACTTCCTGATGACAGTTGTCAAAGCCACTGTTAAGGAGGTACGGTGATTGGAGCGAGTTCAAGATAAAAGCCCGATTTTTTTTTATAGCATTGTCGAGATCTTCGTCCATGTGTATGCGGAGTTTCCACGAGATTTACCGTACGCTTTCCGAGTTATTAATTGTTAAAGTTGGTGAATTGGTCACGCGTAGACGACAAAATGTGCCTGTCCTCTCATATATCGATTTGTTTGTGCTACTTGGAGCCAAGAAACACGTAAAAAAACTGATGGTTGCGTTCGTTGAATCTTTGTGATCGATAAGGCACCTTGAATTGGAAAGCTCACCGCAGAAATAAGCAATAAATTTAGAAATAAAGTCACAAAAACCGAAATTTTCGGAGAGCGAGACTTCTCGTGACGTAACAGCAGCCATCTTGCTCGACGTGTGGCAACGCCGGATACCCGCGCAAATTGGATTCGTCTATCGGATATTTTCAACGCGAATTAAAAATATGACTGTGCGAAGCCGTACATTTTTTAATGGATTATAAAGGGCCTTTCGTCGATATTTACTTGAAGTTCTTTCACGTACAGCAAAGGCATCTCAATTTTTTCTGGCGACATGTACCTATACAACGCATCTATATATAAATTCAGCATGGGAGAACCGTCATATAAAATAAACGTTCCTTTTTATACCTGCAAATATTGTGAAAATTGAGAAAGGGAAAAATAACATAACAATCGATGAAATATGTTTTGACTTTGGACAGATTGGACATTGGACATTGAGGTTAACTTCAACGCGACGTTTTTTATTTGCAATCGCAATATTATCTTTTCATTTTCTAATTCTTGTCCGTCAGAATCTACATTTGTCTCTAAACTCGACTTCAGGTACAATCCCGTTACTCTTTTGATAAACTTCAACGGTATTTTCATTCTCCATGTTAACCGGCTACAAAAAATAATAAGCCGGGCGCGTGGAACCGATGACAGCCACCGAAAATGCGACGATGCTAAACGTCAACGATATGGCGTACTACTGAAGTCGAGTAGTAGATTATTAAGGTTGTTTCCATATTATAAAAATAATAGGAAACTCGAAATTCAATACTTAAAAAATATTTCTCGAAAAATAGGCCATATACATATATCTAAAACGTGGCGGTAATGCGGCGTGAAATAGACTCTAAGTTTACTAGCATGGTCATCACCGTACCTCCTTAACTTATGGACCAGGCCGTTGGACCACAATGTTCAAACGGAGACGCAATATCGTTGCAAGTTTTTATTTTTTCAAATAAATATTAATACGAAACAACTTTAATGTATGCTTAATAATATACCTTCTTTTCAAATTTCAAATAACTAATGTAGTAGACAAACAAAATCGGAAAAAACTACATGTTTTCGGCCGGTCACAGTGTCCTTCGTCGAAACTGTGTACACGATTTCTCGACATCTAATGAACGGATTGGCTCGAAATTTGGTACACTTATTCAGTGTAAAAGTAGCTTACACCCGTATTCATAGATGTACCTTGAGGAATCCGTATTCCTTATTCTTTGTTCAGAACAAAGAACAAGGAGACCTTCTTTCTTAAGGAACGACTATGAATATGGGTGTTAGTCTTAACGAACGTTTGTCTTACCATTTTTTGTTCAATCGTTATTATCACTAATGTTGTCATTTTTTTTTCTCAAAAAATCGAAAATAAAGCATATTGAATTTTTTTATTTTTGGAACACGATACCAGAAAAAAGTTCGGCCAAGCCTATTATTAGCCTCATAAGCCAATATTATCCATTTTAAGAAAAAAAAATGTTGTTTCAACCGCGTGGCCAAAATCAAACACACCGCTTGATTTTGTATGAAACAAACAAACCCAAACAAACAAACAAACTCACTAATGCCTTTAGAAATAAAAAAAAATAACCCTAATTTTCGGTTTGTCACAGTCACCCTTAAATGTAACAAGGATGAAGAACGTACGTTTTTTTTTCTGGTACTCAATTATTTTATCCCCCTGAAAACTCAAAAAAGTATTTTTGAAAGCGCGATTTCTCAAGAACCGATATTCCCCTAATTTTGTGAATCCCCAAATGTAGTCCTTGATCGTTGAATTTTTGGATACTGATAAAAAAAAACAATCCACATAAAAATACTTTTAAACCCTTACATCCACCGTTTACGAATTGAAATTCCGACAAAAAAGCCCGATTTTTACCGACCGAGCTTGTGACGCACGCCCTAAATTCCGAAATATAGATTTTGTTGTCTATACAAATAATGTTCAAGATGAAGTGGATGTTTTGGACTAAATATTTATTTAATTTAATGAGAACAACGTTTATAAAACTCTGATATATCTACTAAGGTTGCACGTGTGCTTGGGCGAACGAATGAAAAGCGGATGTTGCTTCGGCCGAGTCTCGTTTTAGAGAGAGAGTGTATCAAGCCGTTTCCCGCCTACAGCTATCGCGTTCGCTGACTAACCTTAACTTGCAAGGTAACTAGGAACTAGAGGTACAATGGAATTGGACAAGAATATGTCTTGGTGTGTTAGCCACTAGAGGCGTGACAGTCTTGTGTCCGTTGAAGTGGCGTGCGATGGCCACAGAAACTGTACGTTGGACGCCACCTCTGTGCGATTCCGTGAACTTTCCACCGCAATATCCCGCGGTCGATAACGCAGCGACCGTCCGACTCCCAATCCATTCCAAGCCCACCTCCCAAGAGCGCCAAGTCGCTTACGTCACGCGGCCAGCTGATCGTTTTATTTTCGTAGCGTGTTGTCGCATTGACCAAGTAAACGCAAGAGCCGCGACGATCCCCCAACGCCGTAAATTCATTGCGACAATCGCGTTGGACCGACGATGATTTCGTCGTTGCGCGTTTCCCCCCTCGAAGAAAAATGCGCTTCGAATACAATCGCAGCGGGCGCAAGTGCGTTCGACCGATAAGCGTCCGGAGTCATTGGCAAGCCTCGTGAAAGAAAACAGTAAACAAATCGCTGTATCAAAAAAATTCGCGTCATGTCTCTCGCCAGCGAGCAGAGCTTCGGAGCAAAGCAATCCATTCGAAGACTCGAAATACCGATAAGCAAGTTCAACGACGTGGCGATACCGCATCACTTGGATCTCCTCAGGCGCCACAAGAACAACATCAAGAAGGTGAGAACAAAGGACCGTCTCGCTTGCTCCGGCGCTTGACCGAACCCTTGAATTTTCAGTATCAAAGGATGCGCGATTGGGAGCTCGTTAGGAGGGAACAGATCAACGCGGCTAGACTGACCAAACAGCTGGAACAATTGCTCTACGAAATGGACACCCTCAGATCTCAGGTGCAGGACGAAGATATCGAAAAGTTTGACAAACTGACGGCAAACTCCAGAACCAGTACGATCAACGCCATCGACGAATATCTCGGTAACGACCCAACCGTAGCTTCTACTTCGTGTATTACGACACGCGACAAAATATTGGCCATCCGCGCGACATTGTCGTCGGATAATGTGGATAATTCTTATTTCTTCTCGCCGCGAGGTTTATAAACTAAATGGACGGCGCTTCGTGTTCCGTAGAATTAACGTTCGAGCAGTCGGAATCGGCGTCAGCCGAAGACGAGGATCAAGCAGCCGCAGAGCCACTTGAGCAGCGTCAGGTCCAGCTGCACGCAGACGAGGAGGACCTCGAGAGGCAGAAAGCCTGCCTGCATTCCTGGACGTCTCTGCAACGAGATTTGCAACAGTTGCATCAGCTGTTCGTCGATTTCAATCGAATTATAAGAGTGAGTCTTCTCACGCCGCTCGCGTCAATTGTTGCTTTTTCTAGAGCTCGTTCGCGAACGGCGTTGAAGTTTGCATTGTTGGAATGCGATGGAAATTCTTTTTTTCTTCCTTTACTTCTTTATTCGCATGGAAAATAATTTATCGCCCATTTACGGTGTAGATTTTTATTAGGACGTCGGATAAGTTCTCGCTGTTTTCCAACAGATGGCGTTACCAGAACTGCGCGCGTGTGGTTTAAGATGGTAACGCATTTTTGAAGAAGTACCATAAGCGAGCTTGAAATTCAGTGTATGTCGGAAATAACGTGCAGAGATTGGTTTGGACGGTTCAAAAAGAATGATTTTGATGTGTCGAATTGGAGGCGTTGCTTCTTGAAGACTCATGGCAGACGCTAGCTAAACTTGCGGAATTATTAGGAGTTGATCACACAAGAATTTCGAAACGTTTGAAGCATTAGGAATTATTTTTTCAACAGCATTAATTTTCACGAAAAAAACAGCGCGAACTTATTCAACATCCCGATAATGAGGATCTTGAAAAACTTTTACGTGTTATTTGTAGCACAAATCTGTCACGAAAATATATTGGCAATGTGGAAGAATTAATGGTATTGAAGCTTGCATCGTTGGGATGCAACGAAAATTCTTTTTTACTCTTTCATTTCTTTATTTTTATTACTATCTAAACTCTTTTTTTCCAAGTTTAGGGTATGGAACCCTAACAAGGATCGTCAAAAATGTTTCAGTGATTTTTGTAGCCTATATAGGCCGAAAAAGGTAATTCTTTAGATAAGTGACTTCTCCGAAAAAATGTTTTTGCTTTTTTCTCATTTATTGGGTTATAAATGATGTTCAGTCGCGGAAAGCTGAAATTGTTCGATAACAATTGTTTTACAAGCAAAGAATCGTTGAAAATAATTTAGAATTTTTCAAAAACCCAATATAGGCGTCGAAATGTCCAAAAATGCCCTTTATTACGTGTTGTAAATTTTTTTACAAGCACAAAATCGTTGAATATAATTTCGAATTTTTCATAAACCCAAATAAATCCAATATAGGCGTCGAAATGTCCAAAAATGCCCTTTATCAAATGTACTTTATCACGTATTTCCGCTAACTTCAAAACCCCATAACTTTGGGGGGGGGGGGGGGGGTGAATTTCAGCCTCCCTCGACTAAATATCATAATTTATAACCCAATAATCGAGAAAATAGCAAAAGAAAATGTAAGGCTCATTTTTTGGAAAAATCACTTATCTAAAGAATTATTTAAAAAAAAAAACAAATTCGTTGCATCCCAACAATGCAAACTTCAATATGATAAAAATTAATTTCCGACGCAACCTTGAACATCATGTCTTTGACACCTCGGCGATTAATTTTTTATTCTCAAGGATCAGCGCGAATGCGTCGACAGTGCGGAGAACAATGTCGCGGTGGCGGATGTAAATGTACGAGAGGGGGTGAGATATTTGGAGAAAGCGTCCAAGTACAAAGCCGCGATGTATCCGATTGCCGGAGCCCTGCTCGGCACTTGTCTGGGCGGCCCGGTCGGACTAATCGCCGGCTTGAAACTCGGCGGACTCACCGCGGTCGGCGGTGGCCTCTTAGGTACAGTACGAGAATCTCGCGTGATTAGTGTCAATAGTCGCAAATGAGATTGAAGTATGCAGCGCTGGAATGCAACGAAATTTTTCTTTTCGTATTCTGGTATTTTTTAAGCACATTTGGGCTATCGAAGCCGCCGAAAGATTTTTGGGAATCTTTATAAAAAATTTGTAACGAAAAACTGTGAGACTGTATTTCAGATTATAATAAAATGGAGAAAATGAATTTTCGTTGCATTCCAACGATGCAAACTTCAGCACTATTAAATGATGCTGTTGAAGTTTAAATCGTTGGAATGCAACGGAAATTCTTTTTCATTTCCTGGGGCTGCGTTGATATTCCGAATGTTGAATGATCCGAACGATCAAAACTCCGAAAGAATTTTAACACGAAAGACCAAAACTCCGAAAATCTGAACACCGTCAAAATAATTCGGCTATGGAAGTTTTAAAAGTTTCAAAATTTTCAATAAACCGACGAATTATTTCAAGATTTGTTTTTAATTAAGAAGTGATTTCACGTCAATTTTGAAATTTGTCTAGACAATGTTATACGTTCTACATCATTTGACAGTCAACTGTGTAGACTTTCGCTGGCATAATCTTGACGAACCTCGTAATTTCGGAACATTAAAATTAGGAATTTTAAACCGTCGGCGCATTCGACGTTCGGAATTTCAACCCGGCTTTCATGTCAAGATCATGTCAGCGAAAGTTTACACAGTTGACTGTAAATTATGTAGGACGTATAACATTGTCTAAACAAATTTCAAAATTGACGCAAAATGACATCTTAAAAAAAATTCTTGAAAAAATTCGTCGATTTATTGAAAATTTTGAAACTTTTAAAACTTCCATAGGCGAATTATTTTGACGGTGTTAAGATTTTCGGAGTTTTGGTCTTTCGTGTAAAATTCTTTCGGGGTACTATTCTTCCGGTGTTTTAGCGTTCTGACCATTCAAAGTTCGAAATTTCAACCCGGCCCTATCTCGAATTTCGGAACACTAAAATTCGGAGTTTTAAACCGTCGGAGCAGTCAAAGTTCGGAATCTCAACCCGGCCTATCCTATTTCCTCTTTCTCCATTTTTATCGTTATCCAAAATTGTCTCTCGGTAAATATAGGCTGTAGCTCTCGAATGAGGACGCTAAAAAAACTTGTCAAAGCTTCGATCTGTCGCAATAAAATTTGCAATAAAAAAAATTCATTACGACGTATCGTTGAACTGCAACGAAAATTAATTATTTTTAATAATTTTTTTCGTCCCTTCAGGCTCCGAAAATCGCTCGAAAGTTTCTACGCATCATAAATTTACGACCTCAATTAAAAATTCCATGAAAACGAACCTTCCCTACAACATTCCGTCAAAATTCTTAAACCCATTTTGGAAATATTTCAGTCTGCATGAAACGTCACAATTCCTCGTCGGTCAACTTTCCAATCAGATTGACCAATACCACTCTCCCTCAATTCGAACAATACCTCACGATTTTTTCATCGATCAGTCCAATCTTTCCTCAAAGCCCGAGATATCTCTTCCACGTTCGTCGCTAACAGATTTTCCCCTCGTTCGCAGGATTCACCGGCGCGACGTTGCTCAAAAAGCGTCAACTGGCCATAAAACAAGAGAGCGAGTTGGAGATGACGAGACGCGAGAATCGCGAAAGGAACGATCTCAGAAATTCGGTCACGAGTCTCCGGAAGGATACTTCGGAGGTGGACGCGAAAAAACGCTTGTGACGAACGGCCAAAACCGTTGCGAAACGTACGGGACCCGAATCGTGCGGTTTACTGTGACAAGCGCTCGACGATTGCATCACATGCGTGCTCTCAACACTTTTTTTTCGGCAGGATCTGCTTATCATTGACTTTTTAAATTCGCACCCATTGCTTGCTGTGATTCACGAATGAAATCTCCAAATATTCTACTCTATTTTATATACGAAATATAGAAACGTGAAAAAAAAACGCGTTTCGCTTTTTTTTACACGTACTCGTGCAGTTACGTTCCAGTTGACGATATCGTTCGGTAAATCGAGTTGGGGGCCCAAAAATCGCTCGGCATATTTTTTCACGTTTCTTATCAGTCGGGTCCTGACCGACCGCATGGCTCGCGGTCGAGGCACGCTTGGCTGAGGCATTGCCTCGTGAGGCTGCCTCGCGGCTATTGATAAAGAATTGAAGAACTATGAATATTGTGGAAGAGGAGGGTCAATGACGCACAACAAATCTCCACTGTGGTACTAGTGGGCAATAAATCCGCACACATCGTTTGTTTGGGCTTGTTTGGGTTACTGATGAACGATAATCTCTGGGTCATGAATACCGCGCGATAAAAGTTTCCTTCCGTTTTCGGGGCTTCCTCAAGGGGCTACATCTACCTAGAGGTTCGCAAAAATAGCCAAATTCCGATTTCTTTTTAAATTCATTGGTTAGTGAGGAAAAACGCATTCTTTTTAAACACAAAGGATATTGAAAGCTTCAAAAAAACAAAAAAATACAGAAAAACAACAAAAACATGACCGCCGGCAGAGGGTACATTTTTTTGGTGACGTTTGGCGGTGGACCCTCCAGCCCAAACGGTCCATCTTAAGGCGAGATATACATTTAGACAGGAAACAAATAAGCAATGCTGAGGGATTTTTTAAAGTAAGAAATAATTATTCTACAATTATCAAAGATTAGGTATACTTTAATAGTATATTTAAGTATACAAAACTATTTTTTTAACCTAATTCATCATCAAAATGACGGAGCTGTGGCAGAGTGTTACAGCAAGGTCGCCGCGGGAGTTGCGAATCGGCGTGCAGTCTGGCTTCCCGTAGACTTTGATTTGCAAAAAAGTTCAAATATTTTTTCAGTTAGAACATGTATAGTTTCTATGTGACGGTAATTAAAATGAAGAAAATGCAAATTTAAGAAAATGGCACGCATTTACAAAAAAAAGTCAACATTTCACGCAACATTTCTGTAAAATGTGGATGAAAAAAGTAGTTTTTGTTTCCATTTTTCAAAATAATTCTCGTCAAGTAGAAGGTACCAATGTTATCAATATTTCTACCAAGTTTCAACTTAATCGGCTTAATAGTTTTTGAGTAATACTGCATGCCAATTTCGATAATGCAGTTTTGAGAAAAACGCGTTCGAAGTTCACGCCCGCTCCGAATCCGAGCGGTGAGGCACAGCGTTGACGGGCTGTAACGTTTGGAGTTTTTCGAATTTCGCTTTGAAACTTTGGGAAAATATTCTACTATATATAGTTCTATCGTTTAAAGAATAAAAAGAAATTGATTTTTTGGTCGTTGTAAATGTATGTTACAACTCGCTTGGTTGACTGTTAGAAGCTCATTCAATTTTAGGAATATTTCAATGAATTTTTCAAGGAATACAGCTAAAAGGTGATACTATACAATAAAAGTATTTTTGGAAAATGAAATTTTTGGACATACTCAGGTAGACGTAGCCCGTTAAGGCGAAGTGGAAGCTGTACCACCTGACATATGAGTGCGAGAGAGATAGCTGATATTTATTAACCAAGATTTCTCTACGATGAATAATATTTAGGGCACAATAAAATCGTCAAGCTCTGAGTCAGTGAATTCTACAGAGCCTGATGCTCGGTTTTTCTGAAAAACTTAACCATCTGTGAGAAAATTGGGTTCGAGAAATTGTGAGGTTATGTTGATCTCGTGCTTGCCCTCAAGGGGTTAAGTTACTGTGAGAATGACGAACGCTGATTCGTCCCTTGAGGTGACACGAATTGGAAAGGAAGGTCCAACATATGGTGCAGGAATCGCAGATTGAAGGTAACCTTATGATTACAACGATAGAACTATTGGTAAAACTTTAAACGCGTTTTTTTAACTGTTTTTGAAAACGGCGTACACGATTTGTCGACATCTAACGAACGGATTTAGTTGCAGTTTGGAACGCTCATTCTCATTTCTTATTGGCATTTTTTTATATTAATTATTAGCAATAATGACATTTTTCCGCGAAAAAAAAAAACAAATCAAAATGTCTCTTGACGATTCAAACACGATAACAAGAAAAAGCTCGGTCACGTCTTAGCCAATATTTTTTCTTTGAAGAAAAAAAACTCGTTTTTTTTTGTTTCAAATCAACCGGGTGGCCAAAATCAAGTACAACATTGAGCCCCTCACGTTCGAAGGTCCCTCACGAGATTATTTGTAACTTCTTCAATTATTCATCTTTTTTTCATGAAATTTGGTACACAACTTTGTTAAGAGAAGGCACTACTGTAACTGCCTATTTTCGATCGTTTTCGATGGAATTTTTTTTAAACAAAGAAATAAAGTACATGTTCAAAAGAACTTTTAGGCTTTATTATATACATATTGAATTATGTAAAAAAACGTATTTGTTAAAAGACTACAAAATGGCGGCGCACGAGTCGCAGTAGAACTGTCGTAATTGTAATCCTGGAACTAAGAGTGAAATATTTTAGTTAATCATATTAGTTTTAGCAATCACGTATGGAGGAAAATTTAAAAATAAAGACGAGCTTGAAAAAAATAGTTCGTTTTTTCGACTATAATTTTCATATAAAAAGTAATATATTTTTTACAATTTTCAATTAAGGGAAAAGAGCGCTCGTACTTGATTGTCAAAGCACTCTAAGAAGTTACAGTTAACATTTCAAGTCGATCGGACGAAAATTGTTCGAGTTCTGCTGCGTGCCGATTTCAAAAACGTGATTTTCAGAAAAACGTGTTTGAAGTCAACTGTTTTATGGACGTTACAGCTGATGCATTTTTTTTCATAATCTAAAGCCACCTATCGGTAGAAAATAAAATTATTTTTAGTCGGTAACTTTTTCTTTAAAGAGACCCCCCTCAAAAATAGTTCGAAAACCACTTTAAAACTTTTTTCAACCACAAACAAATATGCATAATATTTTTGAAGGTGCAAGGAATTTTTCGAAAGTGTTTCCAATGAAACGATTTTTCGAAAATTTTGCAGTGGTGTCCTCCCTTAATGTACATATTAATAAATGTACAAACGATTTTTAAATCTTATTCCTTAGTAATTTTTTCAAATAACCGCGATTTTCAGATCACAGTTGCTCACCCCTTAAATTCTTACACAATTTCTAACGAGAATCGCTAATACAAATTCCAAGCGATTTCAAGATCAAGCCGCGATTCGATACACACGTTCGTGTAGAAATCTTTCTCCCCAAACATGAGAGATAATACTCCATTATCGAAAAAAAATGTATTTTGAGTCGTGTACATATCGAGTTGAGAAGATATGTGATTAAATTCAAACGGTTCGTTTTCCATGCGTTTCGCGGTTCGTTCCTCGCTTTGCGCTCCTCTCCACAGTACAAAAAATGTTCCCTACGGCGCGGCGTTTGCAACCTGAAGCGAGGCACTTATCGTACCAGGGGCGTAGAATTATCGTAAATGGGCCAAAATTATCGTACTTATCAGGATATTGTCTTGAATAAATAAATAAATCATATTACACGTAATATTGATATGTATGCAAACACTTTACAGTTTATCTCTTGTAAACTATCGTTTTCAAATTAATGGAACACTTTGAAACCAAATGTTTTACGTATGGCACAGACCTGAACCGACTACCCTCCATTTCAAGTTCAATAAACGCGCTAACATTTCGTATTTTAAAGAAAAAAGAATATTCAATGGGAGTGACAAATAAAACAAAGAAATTTTTTAAATATTTCAATATAACCTATATTCGCGAAAACAGTAAATATAAGTATTAATGTAATTAACATTTTACAGAGTTGGGCGTAATTCTATTTATAAATACGAATACGAATTTATTCACATCGTGATTTTCATATGAATATAAATACAAATTTATTCATACTTCACTTATTGTAAATAAGAATCTATTTGTATTCACAAGTATTCTGAATATACAAATAAATTCACACAAAAAATTGTGAATATTCACAAAAAATGTGAATATTTACAAAAAAATCTTGTAAATAAAAAAAAATCACATAAAAATCTGTGAATGCAAATTTGTTCACAGAAATTGTAAATACGAAAAAATTGACAAAATAAGTTGTGATTTTTTTCGTATTTAAGACAAATTAAAATCAAATTCACAATGATTAGATTGAAATTTAAACCAAAAGTGAGTTCTTGTTGAGTTCAACACAATGTTTTCTCAAAATACGTAAGGACTCTCTTGTGGTGTAAATTTTAATATAATTGTCGTGATTTCGATTTCAATTTTCTTCAACTTAAGGAAATTCACAACTGATTTTGTGAATTTTTTCATATTTATAATGTAATATTTGAAACTCACAACTTTTTTTGCAAAATTTCTTCGCCTCGACGCAATGTTTTCTCTCAAAATACGCGAGAACTCACTTTTGGTGTAAATTTTAATCTAATCATTGTGAATTTGATTTTAATTTGTCTTAAGGCAGGATTCTACTTTGAAACCATGAAAAAAAACGCTATTTTCGTGAATTTTTTCTGAGAATACTATTAAAGATATCGATATGGGGCTTAAACTGTTCAATAAATACACTCTTTAAGTACATAAAAAAAATTTTAAATGTATTTTATTCATTTTTTGTACACGTAAAATATGTTTAAAGCCAACGCCTCGAAAAGCAGGTACCGTTGCCGTGGTCGTGAAATCTTCCCGACGGATGGTCTGAAACAAAAAAATCAAATAGTTT
Source organism: Ophion slaviceki (assembly GCA_944452715.1). Classification (NCBI taxonomy): domain Eukaryota; kingdom Metazoa; phylum Arthropoda; class Insecta; order Hymenoptera; family Ichneumonidae; genus Ophion; species Ophion slaviceki. The sequence continues at coordinate 31,004,696 of OX101793.1, read as the reverse complement.
CATGTTCAGTATGTCTTCAGGAACCGACTTAAGTAGAATATTTTATATACGTGCAAAATTAACAAAATGGCCACTAAAATTCGAAAAAATGCGTTTTTTTGGGTCTTTTTTTGCAATAAAAAAATAGTTCTAATCAAAATTTAAAGTTGATTATAGTTAGGTCGGTTGGTACACACATATAGAATATGTGTTCCAAATTTCATAAGGATCGGTTCAGTACTTTTTGAGTTATCACGACCACGGTACTTGAAAATGTCGTTTCGAGAAAAACGCGTTTAAGGAGGTACACCAGCTTCATACAATGTTGCCATGCTAAACCATGGTAAAATTTCAAAATGGTGATAGATCAATAAAATTTGGTGAATATATTCTTTAGTATTATATATGTCAATACAATTTTTTTCAGATTTTTTCATTGTGCCGTTATCGAGTAATTGAACATTGAAGTTCACGTGTATAAGCATAGCGTTTTTATAGATATAGGTATATATTCCGGGTATAAGAATAAACGCTTGTGAATTATTTGTAAGAAAACGGCACAACCAAAAAATCTGAAAAAATTTGTATCTACATGAATAATACTAAAGAATATATTCACTAAATTTTATTGATCTATCACCATTTTGCTGAAGCTGGTGTACCTCCTTAAAGTTTTGGTGAGTCACAATAGCGCGCTCAGGTAAGTGCGTTCGAAAGGCGAAAAAGGATAGTTAGACTGCTTGGAACTTTATAAAATTTTGACCGAACATTCTTGAACATATTTACTTTCGAAAAATGTAAAAAAAAAAAATTTTTTTTTTCAAAGTTTCAAAGTAGAATCCTGCCTTAAATACGAAGAAAAATCACGACTTATTTTGTGAATTTTTTTGTATTTCCAATTTTTTGTGAACACAATTGTATTTGTATGCATGCATGTGAATACAAATAAGTAAAGTATGAATAAATTTGTATTTATAATCACATGAAAATCACGATGTGAATAAATTCGTATTCGTATTTATAAATAGAATTACGCCCAACTCTGACATTTTACATATAATCGAAATATCGAATATCGAACGATGTCATTCTCTCGTTCGCTGATTGGCAAATGGTAACCGATGAGAAGGCATGTATATTGTATAATCGAAGAAAGCGCTGTAGTTGCACAACGGCAGCGCTTCTTTATACGTCTAATTTGAAGGCGCCCTAATAAGCCAATAGCGCCATGAGTAAAAAAGAATCTCATTTGCTATTGCGCTATTGGCTATCAGCGTACGAGTAGAATAAATTCTCAAATTTTGCATCGTGATGAAAATGATCGTACAATCTGCGTACGATAATAATGTGCTATCGTACATCGTACATGAAATTATCGCAAATGTACGATAATTATCGTACGGTTCCTAACGCTGCACTATTTCCCAAATATTTCCCAAATTCCAAACAAAACTCGAGAACGCGCTTCGGCATTTCCGTCCCGCCGAGATAAAACGGAAGTTCGCGTTTCAGTACCGCGCGTTCCTTCGTTCAACTGCGCCACGGTCCGTTTCCGTTTGCTCCGCGGTCCGTAACCTCCTCAGCAGTGCAGCCAGATCGCGCGTAAAAGTTACCCCCTCTCTAGTCTCTTACGCGCCCATCACACAATCATAGTAGCGCGTGTCCGTGAGCGAGCGACGCTCGGACATCTTCGGAAAGAGCCGAGCACGGTCGAAGTGTCCCGACCGCGCCTTCGGCAGCTACACCAATCCATGGACGCTGACCACGTTCATGTGCGGCCAAGCCGAAACGAAGGCTTCGAGGGAAAAAGCAATCTGAGCACGACTCGCGCGTGACGTCACCCGACAGCACCCGCGAGGCTTTTAGATGATTTCGATGCTTATTTATAGCTCTTGATTCTCTGCGTTATTAATGTATAATGTAAGATATTCGGAGAAAATTTAAAGATGAAAAAAAGGAAATTTTCGTAAAAAAAACTTGATATTATTTGTTTTTCCGGAACTTTTTCTTTTCCTATTGAGTGAACGGCTGCGGAGATATTCGGAGAAAAGGTATAGATGAAAAAAATGAGATTTTCGTAAACAAAACTTATTACATTTTTTTATCCCTCATAATTCTGAGATATAATGAATTCCCGACATTTTTGCAAACATTATTTTCCTTAAGGGGTAACACCACTGTAACGGCCTGCCACGAAGCGTTTTAGACAAATAATACTTGGGGTAATTATTAAGCATATATTGAAGTATATTGCAAAAAATTTTAATGGGAAAATATTACAAAATGGCGACACTGCATAAAATTCTTCCGAGGCATGTTGAACTTAAGGTGCTCTGCGGCATGTAGTATAACTTGTGCTAATTTTAATCTGGGCAAAATAATTTTTTTTAATTAAATCTAGATGAGTGTAGCTAGTGAAATGCATAGGGGATTTTAGAAATATTGATTTTCGAATAATTGCCGAGTATTTGACTAAAAATGTTTATTTACACTTAATAAGGCAAAATTTTTTTTTAGATTAAAATTGGCACAGTTATACTGCGTGCCGCAGAGGATCGACATGCTTCGGAAGAATTGCTGCAGTGTCGCCATTTTGTAATATTTTCGGATAAAAATTTCTAGCCATATACTTAAATATATGATCAATAAATACCGCAAGTATTATTTGTTTATCACATTTTCTTCCGCAAAAAAAAAATTCAAAAAATCCGCTTCTTGTAAGGCCGTTACAGTGGTGTTACTCCTTAAAGTCTTCATATAATTTCCGAGATTTTCCCGTGATCGTAATTAAAATGATGAAATATTCGGAGAAATTCGGAAAAACTCGGATGTTTGCGTAAAAATAATTGTCCGCAAACCTCCGAATTCTTCATATTTGTTCCAATTCATAGAAAAATTCGGAGTTTTTCGGAAAATATTTGCACTAGGGGCGCGGGATCGTTCCCCGCGCTCAGTGCTTTTTTAAATTATTATTACTATTAATTCTCATTTGATTAGTTATCATTATTATTTTTATTAGTTATCTTTTAGTGTCGAAAAATTTATCGCGCACTCTGACCGCTTATTTTATTAGTTTGGACGTTAATTTAAATACAATAATAAATCTAAATTAGAACTTCAATCAATCAATAGAGTTTTATCTGCATTACTTTTAAAAAGTTTTTTACAAAACTTATACAATTTCAGACAATATATCTTTAACAAATTTTATAATCTCTCGGTCTCTCTCTTATACTCTCTCGGTTTCTCATTCCAATAAACTACAACTTATTTATCTTCTAAAAAATTGTCTGCGCTTTACTCACACCCGTCCCTATGCCAAATAAATTGTAATTCCTAAAAGTAAGCGGAAATATATTTATATTCGTATTATTATATTCATTCTCATATACTTTCATCAAGCGATAAAGCATTATCATAATGTTTTATCGCTTGATGAAAGTAAATGAGAATGAATATAATAATATGAATATAAATATATTTCCGCTTACTTTTATGAATTACAATTTATTTGGCATAGGGACGGGTGTGAGTAAAGCGCAAACAATTTTTTAGAAGATAAATAAGTTGTAATGTAGGTTTATTATTGTATTTAAATTAACGTACAAACTAATAAAATAAGCGGTCAGAGTGCGCGAAAAAATTTTCGACACTAAAAGATAACTAATTAAAATAATAATGATAACTAATAAAAATAACTAATCAAATAAGAATCAATAGTAATTATAATTTAAAAAAAAACACTGAGCGCGGGATACGAACCCGCGCCCCTAGTGCAAATTTTTTCCGAAAAACTCCGATTTTTTCCGGAAAATTTTTCCGATTTTTTCTATGAATTGGAACAAATATGAAGAATTCGGAGTTTTGCGGACAATTATTTTTACGCAAACATCCGAGTTTCTCCGAATTTTTTTCGAATTTTTCCGAATATTTCATCATTTTAATCACGATCACGGGAAAATCTTGGAAATTATATGAAGACTTTAAGGGGTAACACCACTGTAACGGCCTTACAGGAAGCGTATTTTTTATATTTTTCTTGGCGTAAGAAAATGTGATAAGCAAATAATACTTGTGGTATTTATTGAGCATATATTTAAGTATATGGCTATAAATTTTTATCCGAAAATATTACAAAATGGCGACACTGCAGCAATTCTTCCGATGCATGTCGAACCTCGGCGGCACGCAGTATAACTGTGCCAATTTTAATCTAAAAAAAAAGAATTTTGTTTTATTAAGTCTACATGAGTGTAGCTACTGAAACCCGTAGGCGATTTTCGATAAGTTAATTTAAACAATATTTATTTAAAAATAACTGTCTTGAAAAAAAATTGAACATTTTTAGTCAAATACTCGGAAATTACTCAAAAATCAATATTTCTAAAATCCCCTACGTGGTTCACTAGCTACACTCATGTAGATGTAATTAAAAAAAAAATTATTTTGTCCAGATTAAATTTGGCACAAGTTACACTGCGTGCCGTAGAGCACCTTAAGTTCAACGTGCCTCGGAAGAATTTGCTGCAGTGTCGCCATTTCGTAATATTTTCCCATAAAATTTTTTTGCAATATACTTCAATATATGCTTAATAATTACCCCAAGCATTATTTGTCTAAAACGCTTCGTGGCAGGCCGTTACAGTGGTTCTACCCCTTAAGGAAAATAATGTTTACAAAAATTTCGGAAATTCATTATTTCTCAGAATTATGAGGGATAAAAAATGTAATAAGTTTTTTTACGAAAATCTTATTTTTTCATCCATAACTTTTCTCCGAATATCTCCGCAGCCGTTCACTCAATAGGAAAAAGAAAAACTTCCGGAAAAAAAATAATATCAAGTTTTTTTTAACGAAAATCTCATTTTTTTATCTTTAAATTTTCTCCGAATATCTCCGCAGCCGTTACTCAGGTAATAGGAAAAAGGGAAATTTCCGGAAAAAATAATAATAATAAAAAGTTTTTTTTAACGAAAATCTCATTTCTTTTCATCTTTAACTTTTCTCCGAATATATCCGCAGCCGTTCACTCAGGTCATAGCAAAAAGAGAAATTTCCGGGAAAAAATGAGAAATCATGAATTTTAAGTAAAAAAAATGTGTTTTTGGGAAATAGACCAGTACTTGAATCTGTTTTAAATCGTTTTTTCTCCGAAAATCTCAGATATGACTAAAATATGAGAAATTATGAAAAATTTGGAGAAAAATTTGCACTAGGGGCCCCTGCGGACCGAAGCCAGGAACGCTACCAACGGGACCATCTCATCGCTTGTAAAATATGTGCACTTTCTGGTACTTACAATTCGCGGCCGGATGGATGATTGGCTTGTTTTTGGGGATAATGCTTTATCGCTTGATGAAAGTATGAGAATTAATATAATAATACGAATATAAATATATTTCCGCTTACTTTGTGAATTATAATTTATTTGGCATAAGGACGGGTGTAAGTAAAGCGTAAACAATTTTATATAAGATAAATAAGTTGTAATTTAGGTTTATTGTTATATTTAAATTAACGTATAAACTAAAAAACTAAGCGATCAGAGTGCGCGATACATTTTTTTGTATACATTAATAACGCAGAGAATCAAGAGCTAAATAAGCATTGAAATAATCTAAAAGCCTCGCGCGTGCCGTTGGGTGACGTCACGCGCGAGTCGTGCTCAGATTGCTTTTTCCCTCGAAGCCTTCGTTTCGGCTTGGCCGCACATGAACGTGCTCAGTGTCCATGGATTGGTGTAGCTGCCGAAGGCGCGGTCGGGACACTTCGACCGTGCTCGGCTCTTTCCGAAAATGTCCGAGCGTCGCTTGCTCACGGACACGCGCTACTATGATTGTGTGATGGGCGCGTAAAAGACTAGAGAGGGGGTAACTTTTACGCGCGATCTGGCTGCACTGCTCCTCAGTTTGTGAGCAACCTCCGAAGCTCGCGTGCACGTCGTAGGCGAGCTGCCGAAAGTTTAACTTCGCGTTCACGTTAGCAGTAAAGAAGAAGAAAAAAACGATAAAGAAGAGAAGAATCGCGAAGAATATCGCATAAATCGTGCCGGTAGGCGAGACAACGGAGCTCGTGACGAAACGCTTTGTTAGCCGTCAGTAGCGCGTGGCCGCTCAGCGTAGTGCGAGTTATGTGACGGTTTTTTGTCCCCCCCCCTGCTCCTCACGGTTCGATAAAACAAGACGAAAGCGCAAAGATGGATTACAAAGTGATGAGTATCGTAAGCTTGATCTGGGCACTTGTAATAATCGACGATGTCTCCGCGAGAATTCACAAACTCGAGATACGGGTAAGTTCCTCAAGTTGGAAAGAATTTTATTTTCGTTTGATGCTCGTTTTCCGAATGACAGCTTTATCGTCCGTTCTTTCTTCGCATCTCCCATTTTTCATTCGTTTTCTTTACTCTCGGATACGTTTTCTCGCGATGACGTTTGATCGATCTTTCGGCCACATCGCCGCACCACGTCCCGCCTGCAGCTAATCGATGCGATTGCTTATCACGCGCTCGCGGTCAACTATCGACGCGCGTGCTTTGTGTTGATTGAAATAATCGCAAATACGAGTTGTAACGTACACTCGCGGACACGTTGCAGCATTTCCAAATCATTCGTCGCACTTCATTCCCAGAGTTCAATTATATTCGTTGATTCCCTTGCATCGTTGCTGATGCAAGGGAAAATTACGATGCTCAAGTTTGCATCGTTGGACTGCAACGAATTTAATTTCTCGCGGCTGATTTTGCCTACAAAAATCCTTTAACCATTCTGAAGATATTAGCGATTTACATTATAAATCTATTAAAAAGATCGCCTATAATAATAAAAGTATGGAAAATCAAATTCAAAATGAAAATTTCGTTCCTTCCCAACGATGCAAACTTCAACGTCATACGAGTTTTTTTTTTATTTCTCATTTTCCCTATTATCCAAAAACAGATTTGTTGTAGATTGCTGAATAAGAATCTTCAAAAATGTTTGCGTCAATTTCGTTGCTCAAATCTGCCAAAGGAAATTTGCAAAATTAAAAAACTCCATTTTCACTTCATTCCAACGGTGCAAACTTCAACGTCATCATTGACGTTTGCATCCTTGGAACCCAACGAAAAAGTTTCTTTTCGTATTCCCGTATTTTTTTAGCTCTAGTTACGAAAATGCATTGATCATTCAAGTAGCTTATTTTGAGACTTAGAATTGGAATCTGTGGAAAAATATTTTGTTAAATAATGAAAATGAGCAAATGAAAATATAAAAATATAAAAATATATGAAAATATAAAAATGAAATTTGCGTCGTTAGAATGTAACGAAAGTTTATTTTTCTTTTTTTCAGTTATTCTTTTTTTCAAAGTTTTTTCAGAAGTGCAAACCTCTACCCTCCCCTTAATTTTTCATCTCTTCATTTCTATGCTTATTCAGAGTCTTCGCAAATTGAGGCTGTACTCCTTTAGTGAGAATAGGTAAAAACGTTCGAGTGATTTGCAGAGCCAAAAAAATGGAATATTTAAAAAGAATTGATTTTCGTTGCGTTCCAACTATGCAAACTTCAACATAGTTTTTTTTTAGTTCATTTAGGCACATCTAATAAGGATGACTTCCATAGAAGTCATCCTTATTAGGTTCTTATAAGATAATCCATATTAGAAATATTTGTAGCCATCCTTATTACAAAATTCTCATGAGAAAGATTTGTAGCCAAAGATAGCATAAGATTTTGGATTATGATAAAAGTAAGGAAATTACAAAAATCAAGAGGAATTTTCCCTGCATTCCAACTATGCAAACTTCAAATGACATCAAAGTTTGCATCGTTGGAATGCAACGAAAATTAATGCTTTTTAGTTACTTGCATTTTGGTTGATTTAGACTGTGAATATGATTCAAACGTTTACAAGTATTCGTATTAGAAATTTTCTACCTCAATTTGCAAAAAAAGCCTTTGGATAATGATAAAAATGAAGGAAAAAACATCGTTGCAGTCCAATGATGTAAACTTCAATGTAATAATTTCAACATTGTTCCTCGATAACATTGTTATTCAGTCTGAATACCGAAACAATAAAAATTCTTTTAGTCTTGGAGTTTGCATCGTTGGAATGCAACTAAAATTCTTTTTTATATTCTTATATCCTCATTATATTATTACCATATCGTTTTCCGTACGCTTAAATTGTAGATCTCGCGATGAGCCATTTAAAAAATGTTTGAGGGATTTCCGTCGCAAATATTTGCCAAAAGAAATTAGAGCGGTTGGAAAATAATCATTTTCATTGCATTCCAACTATTCGAACTTCAATTTTATTGCAATTCACAGATATTTATTGTGTACATTTATTGTACAGTGGTAGAAGTAACCCAAACGAGCCAAAGAAACGTAAACAAGCAAACAAACACAAGCGAACAAACGGACACATTTATTGTACAGTAGTAGTACTTTCTTCCGGTTTCTTGACCTTGCCCCTTAATATTAATTTCTATACAATTTTCAAGCAATAAGAATCGTTAAAAAATATGAAGTTGAAGATTGCATCATCGGAATGCAACATCCATTAATTGTTTTCCATTTCTCAATTTTTGTTGTTGTCCAATTTAGGCTGTTAAGTACACTCAAACGTTTCTACATATTCTTATGAGAAACTTAAAACAAACATTTCAAAGACAGTCTAATGACTGTAAAGAAAAGAAGAAATAAAATCGCTGCATTGCAACGATGCAAAGTTTAACGTCATAAAAAAATTACATCATTTTCAAGTAATGAGTATTTCCAAACAACAAAAAAATATAAATCGGTGAAGCAACTATTTTTGTGCTATTGATATTTTGAAGTTTGCATCGTTAAATGCAGCTAAGATTTAAAAAAATATTTTCATTAACTCATTTTGATTATTAAACAAACATTTTTTCTGTAGACTTAGATTTTGTGTTTTTAAACAAGCATCTTGAAAAATGCTTGGGACATTTTTGTGCGCAGACGATGCCAAGAGACACTCAAGGGATTCGGACAAATTAATTTTCATTGCATTCCGATGATGCAAACCCCTAATCTCATTGCTATTATACTAATGGTTAAAAAATAAATATTACTCTTAACGAGTAATATTATATAATAACGAGGAATTATTATACTTAATATTAAATATTATATAATAACGAGGAATTAAATTAGTTTACTTATCGCGTTACAGAACGACATGAGACGCTACATAGCCTTGACAACGTTCGGTTTCTACAAAGGTGGCGTTCTCAATGTCAATCTCACGAATTTCAAGGCCGAGCCTCTACACGAGAATGCAGTGGTAAGAATAAACGCAGAACCGAGACGTTTAGGTCACCCTTGCGACGAATCTTGGCTGACGAGTGTCTTCCGCTCGTGTTGCAGTTCGGATTCAGCCTGGACAGAACGCTAAGCGACGCCATGACTCCTTACTTGGATAGCCACCAAGAAAAGTGTCTTCTCCAGGGTGTTACGAACACCAGATCCGAGCTTGATCCCAAGGACGAAAGCTCCGTCATTTACTTTACGATGGACTTGAAGAATTTGACGTCAGTCCCCATGATACGGAATACCGATTGTTTTTCTCTTGAATGTATAATCCTCGATTGAAAATGAGACAACGCTGGCCGGTTTGCTTGCAGCTTGCGGGTGAATTGCAGCCGAAACGTTCGTTCGGTTCACATCTCCAAGGACTCGGGCAGATCGGCCTCCCTGAGGGAGAAGAGAGGCTCGACTCCGACGAGATTCAGCGACACGGCGCTTTTTCCACGCAAGAAACGGGACATGCCGCCGAAAGGTACGATTCCCAGGCATTTAAGGGGCTACCTATCTAGAGGCCCGAAGAAAATGGCCACTCCGATTTTCTTTCCTGGGATACTGCTGGTGAAAAAGAAACACTTTTTTTAACACGAAGGATGGTTGGATTTTGCATCGTTGGAACGCAACGAAAGTTCTTTAATTTCCATCTTTAATTTCCATATTTTTATTATAGATCTTTTTTTTAGATTTATATCGTAGATCGCAAAATGAATATCTTAGAAAATGATCAAAAGCTTTTCGGAGACAAAATCTGTCAAAAGAAATGAAAGTTACGCAGAAATATTCATTTTCGTTGCATTCCAACAATGCAAACTTCAACCTCGTCGCAAAGGTACATACATTGAAAGCCTTAAAAAAATACAGAAAAACAACAAAAACATGGCCGCCGGCAGATGACATTTTTTCGTGACGTTTGGCGGCGGACAAATGGACTTAAATGGTCAATTTGAAATATAAAAACCAACCGGGTTATTCAAGTTAACAATACATACGAGTCGTTGACAATCGTCGATTTTGAAAATAATTTTTTTTTTAACAACGTGGCGACGAATTGAATCTCGAGCATAGAAAATCTATGAAAAAGGTCGTCATTTTCTACGTAACTATTGAAAAATGAAGATCGATTTTTAAAAGGTGAGATCGTCAACGACCTTTAAGGGGCCAGTCCACTTTGGAGCCACGAAAAAAAGGCTGTTTTCGCGATTTTTTTTAGGATTTCGTAAAAAATACGAATATAAAAGTTGTTGGGCTTGATAATAAAGTCTTGAAACACATTAATAAAAAAATTTAAGTCATTTTTATTCATTTTTAAGTACAAAAACTATAGTTTAACGTAACGCCTCAAAATAGGTGGACTAGGTAGCTCCATCACAACTCGGAACGGCTTGTCTGAAACAAAAAAATCAAAGTCCATTAGATTCAGTATGACACCAGCTACAAAATGACCCTCGGATATAAAGTTTTATCAAAAAATAAAAAAATGGCAGATGAAAAACGAAAAAAGTAAAAAAAAACGCGTTTTTTCGCAGTTTTTCGCAAACAAAAGAGTAAAAATCAAAATTTTAAAACCATCGAGAGTCATCTTGTTGCGAATCATGTTTACAATATGTGGTTCAAATTTCAAGAGAATCGGTTTATTAGTTTTAGAGATACGATGGAGCTAGATTTTGAAAACGTTGTTTCGAGAAAAACGCGTTTGAAGTTTATACTATGAAAAACTCTTACCTAAACTCAATCGGCAATTCCTGCACGTACAAAAATCCCTTCTGATTGCTCATCATCGTCGATTTCTTCAAGTCTTGCTTTCGATTTTTTAAATTTTCAAAGTGGTCTGGCCCCTTAAATGTTTTTCATCGTGTCTCCTGTAATTTTGGAAACAATCCATCAAGTGGTTCTTGAGATATCATGTCTTTGAAAACCGACTTTGAAAACGGTGTTTCGAGAAAAACGCGTTCAAAGTTTGAAGTATGGTGCTGCCACCTCTCGTCCGGCCGACTGTAAGCAGCTGTAGCTCATTCAATTTTCGGAATATTTCAATGAAATTTTCAGAAAAAGAAGCTGAAGGGTGATACTATCTGTCTCAAAATAACCTGACATTTTAATTTATTAACAAAACCTATTATTTATTCGAAAGGTACGAACATTTTAATTTTAATATAAGGTACAGACTTGGAGGTTATGTTTGGAACGACAATATCCGATACATGGCATAAACGGCATGGACTTGGAAGACATTCTTTCAAGAAGATGGCGCAACCTTCGCTCGTACTTTTCAAATAAATAATACGTTTTATTAAGGGGTTTCTCACTTAAGACGCTAAAAAGGCTATTTTCATGAATTTTTTTGATAGGTTTATATTATAGATATTGATATAAAAGTGTTACACTTAATAAATACATTTTCGAAATACATTTAAAAACTTTGTTTTTATTCTTTTATATATATATGGGCTATACCAGTGTGAACGCTGAAAATTTCGGTGATTTTCGGGATTTTTTTTGGAAGAAAAGTACTCAATTAAATGTTTCGGAAAATTAAGGATATATTTGGCTATATTTGTATTGTATTTGTATTTGTATTTGGCTAAAATGTTTCACTCATTTTTCGGAAAAGTCACTGAAGTAAATAATTACCGTTTCGGAAAATTGAGAATATGTTTGGCTATATTTGACCTATATTACATAATTTTTTCATAGAAAAATATTGAGATCCAAGCTACTTATGCGCTGCCTTCGGAGGCGCCAAAAAAAAAGTTCGTAGGATTTTCGAAAAATATCAACATCTAACAAAATGGCGTAGTTATGAAAAAAGTCTGTTTTCGTGCCTACAAAATGGTCGTTTTTTTCAATGCCAAATCGTCAATTTTTATCCAATCAAAAATATCCCACGTCATTGTAGAGTAAATATATTCAAGAGTACTCAGTTCAAATTTCAAGTCAATCGGATAATTGCTCTTTGAGTTACAATGTCAGCAAATTTGAAAAATCTCATTTCGCGAAAAACGCGTTTAAAGATTTAACTATCGATTTTTGCAAGATAAAATGATATTGATATAAATTATACAAAGGATAATGATATTCTTCAAAGTATAAACTGTAGAAAAAGGCAACAAAAAAAATCGATTTTTTAAAAGTGTCACACTGGTATAGCCCCTTAAGTCACTATTTATAGACGAAAATGGTAGTTAAGAAAGTGTCCTAAAAAATTGTAGTTCTGCGCTGTTGATGAAATCTCGGAAATGGATCATCCGAAACAAAAAAATCAAACGCTTTTAGATTCCGTATGTTAATGGCTATAGCGCATATCATACGATTTTTTGATATATGCAAACATAACAAAATGGCGAATATTTTTCGAAAAAACAAAACGTGTTTTTTCACTGTTTTTGGCAAAAAATAGTAAATATCCAAATTTAAGAAATATTCTTGACACGCGCTATAGCTATACTTGTAAAGAATACGTGGTTAAAATTTCATAAGGATCGGTTCAGTAGTTTCGAAGATTTTATCAACAAGCCCTCGAAAAACGTTGTGACGGCTTTTTCGAAAAAAAATTTTTTTTGTATTTCGAAAGTGTATTTATTAAGTGTAACAACTTTAATATCAATATCTATAAGATAGACCTGTCAAAAAATGCATGAAAATAGCCTTTTTAGCGTCTAAAGTGAGAAGACCCCTTAATAAATAAAAATGTCAGGACATTCTGAGACACCCTATGGATGTAGCCCGTTAAGGCGGTATATATATATATATATATACAACGATCAAAAAATCAATTTTTTCTTCAAACGATAGAACTATGTATGTAGTATATTTTCCCAAAGTTTCAAATCGAAATTCGAAAAACTTCAAACGTTACAGCCCGTCAACGCTGTGCCTCACCGTTCGAATTCGAAGCGGGCGTGAACTTCAAACGCGTCTTTCTCAAAACTGCATTATCGAAATTGGCGTGCAGGATTTCTCAAAAACTATTAAGCCGATTGAGTTGAAACTCGGTAGAAATATTGATAATATTGGTACCTTCTACTTGACGAAAACTGTTTTTGAAAAATTGTAAAAAAGCTACTTTTTTAATCCACATTTTACAGAAATGTTGCGTGAAATGTTGATTTTTTTTTTGTAAATGCGTGCCATTTTCTCAAATTTGCATTTTCTTCATTTTCACTACCGTCACATAGAAACTATACATGTTCTAACTGAAAAAATGTCTGAACTTTTTTGCAAATCAGTCTACGGGAAGCTAGACTGCACGCCGATTCGCAACTCCCACGGCGACCTTGCTGTAACACTCTGCCACAGCTCCGTCATTTTGATGATGAATTAATTAAAAAAATTGTTTCGTATACTTAAATATACTATCAAAGTATACCTAAACTTTGATAATTGTAAAATAATTATTTCTTAGTTTAAAAAATCCCTTAATATTGCTTATTTTATTTCTGTCTAAATGTATAGCCCGCCTCAAATTGTGCAATTTTTTCTTTTGTTCCCAATGTTGCTTCGCACGCCCTTCTGGGCTTTTAAGATTCAACGGCACTTCTCCATTTTCGGTTCAATGCTAATTATCGTCCATTTTTCGGAATATCCGCTTCTCTGATTTCACCTTTTCTCAATCAGGAATTCAACTGCAAACTTCAAACCGCACAGTTTGTTGCGATTTCGGTGAAAAGGAATGCGAACTCTTCCTATTTTCGTCGGAGGATTACGATAATCGCATAACGCAGTACAAACAAAAAAACAGGCGCTCGGGCAGAGTTATTTCGATCAACTATTTCCGGTTTGAAAGTCCGCGTGGGCGCGCTATGTGCGACAATCGCGCGCGGTTTTATTGTTGACGCGAAAAATCGAGCAGGTGCGTGGACGTTAGTGCCGCGGGCGAACGCCCGCGCTTGGGACCGCGCGCGATCGTACACCGCGTACGAGGGAATGTAATTCTAAATATAAATTTCATTCTTCGATCCGCGAGAGTACTTACACGGTCCAGTTCTTACGCAATGCGCAATTTCGGGAAGCCAGAGTTGGGTGACCTAGGCAAAGAGGTGGTCGTCAATTTTGTGTCGTTTCATACTGACGACCATGCGTTCAAGGTCATAGGAGAAATTCCCCAGTATCTCGGGCGTGTTTCACTCCGTTTTTTTTCCGCTACTGCTTTAAGGGGTTAGCCTACCGTGACGACCCGACAATCGGGGATATTTTGAAAAATTAAGGGGGTCGATACCTTTAGGTGAGGGAAAAATTGCGGATTTTCATGTTTTTTTAAAGGAAAGATTTCTTTACCATTTTTGAGACTTAGGGTACGTTTTATTGCCACTTTTGGCTGTTACACGGTATGTTGTTTCATTAATCTTTAAAGACGGCGTGGCACGTAGCGTCGGCGGGATTAGTCTGAAAAAAAACCAACGACGATTTATCTCTCATTAAGGGGTTAGGCCACAGTAACGGGTATAAAATCATGTGCGAATTCAACAATTTTTTTTCGCATGAAAAAGTGATTCGCTCATAAAATTAATTACACATCTATTTAATATGAATATCAAGCTATTAGAAAATATATACATATTTTCTAAATATATATATATTTTAAAAATATATATATATAACACTCATAAAATTAATTACACATCTATTTAGTATAAATATCAAGCTGTTAGAAAATATATATATATATATTTTTTTTTCGATGTACAAAATGGCCGACTACTAATATTTTCTTTTGTTATATATTTTTTAGACACTCCGCGGCGTGACATTTATCATCCGCAATTTTTTACCTAGAACAAAACACGAAAATTTTCGTCAATCTACATTAGAATACCTAGAGAAGTACGTACGGAATTTAAACAATATTGTTTCATTCAAAAGTTGTAGGTATTTGAACTTAAGAAATGAATTTTCAGTGAAAAATTTCGTCATAACTGCTGATAAACTGCTCATAAAATGAAAAGTTTTCGATTAATCAGAAATTCCGTACGTACTTGTCTGCGAAATGCAATTGGGCACGTAACTTTTTAATTTGAAGTAAATCGAGTGAAAATTGTTGAAGTTATTTGTCACGCCAATTGGAAAAAAGCTATTTCGAGAACTTTCGAGTAGTCGGCCATTTTGTACATCGAAAAAAAAATATATATATTTTCTAACAGCTTGATATTCATACTAAATAGATGTGTGATTAATTTTATGAGTGAATCACTTTTCATACGAAAAAATTGTTAAATTCGCTCATGATTTTATACCCGTTACTGCGGCCTAACCCCTTAATACTGATAGTGTGCAAAGGAAAATATTAAGCGTTCAAAGTGAGATCTCACTTTAGACGCTAAAAAAATACTATTTTCGTGAATTTTTTTGATAAGTTTATACTATAGATATTGATATAAAAGTCGTTGCGCTTAATGCACACACTTTCAAAATACATTTTAAAAAAACTTGGTTTATTCAAGTCACTATAGACGAAAATGGTAGTTAAAAAAACGTCTTAAAAAATTACAGGTCTGCGCTGTCGATGAAATCTCGGAGATGGATCATCCGAAACAAAAAAAATCAAAGGGCTTTAGATTCAGTATGTTAATGACTATAGCGCATATCATACGATTTTTTATATATGCAAAAATAACAAAATGGTGGACATTTTTCGAAAAAAACAAAAAGTGTTTTGTTCGCCGTTTTTGGTAAAAAAAAATAATAAATATCGAATTTTTTTAAAACCCTTGATATGCGCTATTGCTATAGTTGTAAAGAATATGTGGTTAAAATTTCATAAGGATCGGTTCAGTAGTTACGAAGATTTTATCAACAAGCCGTCAAAAAACGTTGTTTCGAGAAAAACGCGTTTAAAGTTTGTTTGGGTTACATAAATACACAAAAAGAATTTTTTATGTATTCCGACAGTTTATTTATTGAGTGTAACAACTTTTATATCAACATCTATAATATAAACCTATCAAAAAATTCATGAAAAAAGCCTTTTTTCAGCGTCTAAAGTGAGAAGACCCCTTAAAGTTTGACTAGCAGTTCTATCGCTGTAATCATAAATTTACCCTCAATCTGCGATTCCTGCACCACATATTGGATCTTCCTCTTCAATCTGAGTTGCCCCAAGCGTCGAACGAGTGTGCGTCATTTTCACAGCAGCTTAAACCCCCCCCCCCTCAAGTACCGCAAACATAAAAAAATAGGGACGAAGTTGAGTTTGTTGTCTGGCGTGGAAACCTGAAATTTCTCATAACTCGTATGATCATAACGAGACAAAAATCCTTACGTACAACGGTCGAGAATTCAGTTCTGGAGATATTGAAAAATTTCAAACTACGTCCAATAAAATTGGAATAAAAGTGAAAACTGCATTTCCGTCCGGCAATACGAGCATACGGAATAAATCCCGATGCAAAATGATGATTACCTAATGTCAAACATCCGCGCGAAAATATCTTCGTCGATCTCACATTTTTATTTATAAAGATCGGGGACGTGGAACAATATTTTTAGCAACTCGAGAGAGAGAGAGAGAAAGAGAGAGAGAGAGAGAGAGAGAGACCCACACGTGCTTGAAAGTTTGTACCGCACACTTGGCAACGTTGTCCATTATTCGCGTCAACTCGGATGAATACGAGTCATTCATGAAAAATCAACTTTGCGACTACAAAAGATGAAGTAAAATCCCATTCGATTTCAATGACAATGCGTGCCTCTGAGTCAACGCACGAAAGGCTAACAAGAATGAATATTTCAAACATTCCGAGCTCAATTCTTTTCCGTGCCGACGATTATCCTAAAAAGTCCGTTTTTTTCTTTCCAATAATTCGTGTTTTGTTAAATAGCCCGGGGAAGTTCTATCGCCTTATTTATATAACGAGAAAAAATATTTGGAATTGCATTTTGTTGTTGTTCTTTTAACTCTTAAAATTAGCTATCTTTGATGGTTCATTTTTTAGAAGCCGCTCCGATTGTCCACGTCGCGGATGCCAAGGGAAACGCCGAGGTGGGTACGTGCGCCCATTTAAATTTACCCATGACCGTGGAGACGATCAAAGGACAGAAGTATTACAACGCCAGTTTCTCGATGCGCGTTGTAAACGACGACGAGGAGGGCTTGTACAATTTATACTTCCACAGCTGTCCGAACTATCGATGGGATACGTCGGTCTCCATTGATTTCACGGTGAGAATCTCCCGACATTTACTCCTTCGACTGCACACTTCCGCCACGAACCTCTGAGTGAATACGGGGTCGATCCGACCCCAGACGTTTTTCAGAACGTTGTATTCTGGTAAATATGCATTTTTTGGGGCCGGGTTGAAATTCCGAACTTTGAATGATCAGAACGCTCAAAACTCCGAAAATATACTACCCCGAAAGATCATAAATCCGGATGAATTTTACACGAAAGACCAAAACTCCGAAAATCTGAACACCGTCAAAATAATTCGCCTATGGAAGTTTTAAAAGTTTCAAAATTTTCAATAAATCGACGAGTTATTTCAAGAATTTTTTTTTCATTAAGAAGTGATTTTACGTTAATTTTGAAATTTGTCTAGAAAATGTTTATCGTTCTACATAATGTACAGTCAACTGTGTAGACTTTTGCTGGCATATTCTTGACGAACCTTGTGATTTCGGAACATTAAAGTTCGGAATTTCAACCCGGCCCTCATGTCAGGATCATGCCAGCGAAAGTCTACACAGTTGACTGTAAATTATGTAGAACGTATAACATTGTTGAGACAAATTTCGAAATTGACGCAAATTCACTTCTTAATAAAAAAAATTCTTGAAATAATTCGTCGATTTATTGAAAATTTTGAAACTTAAAAAACTTTCATAGCCGAGTTATTTTGACGGTGTTAAGATTTTCGGAGTTTTGGTCTTTCGTGTAAAGTTCTCTCGGAGTTTTGATCTTTCGGGGTACTATTTTATCGGAGTTTTGAGCGTTCTGACCATTCAAAGTTCGGAATTCAAACCCGGCCTCATCTTGAATTTCGGAACATTAAAATTTGGAATTTTAAACCGTCGGGGCATTCAAAGTTCGGAATTTCAACCCGGCCCCATTTTTTTGTAGTCAATGATTCTTATTTTATCGCCCAAAAGTTATTTTTTAAGAAAAACAAAAACTAGCCTCCCAAACGTTCATTCAAAGTGAAAGATGCGTAGAAAAATATGTACTTGCACGAAAAAGATCATAATATTTGTTTTCTCATATTTAAAAAGATCCTTTGAGGTTTTCAAACAGAACGGTTCGTCGATACGAAAAAAGACAGTGTCGACCGGCTTTCCAAAAAGTATATTCATTCGGAAGTTTGAATTTGAGCATTTTCGGGGTAGTGAAAAATATCTACTCCTTCGACAGATTAATTGTTGAAAACGTATATTTTTCGCATTTTTTTGCTTCAATGACATTATTCACATTTACCGCAATCGACGCATAAGTACATTTGGATGCATAAGGACACTTGCTTTTAGTTTTATGATCGGCATTCTAAATACATAATTTACAATAGTAGCGAAAAATAAAAAATATCTATGACCATTTTCTATCGTAACTCATTTACATGTAGTAAAAAAACACCAAATATCACAAAGAAAATGTTTTCACTTTCAACGCACTACTGCATAAACGGGGTCGATTCGACCCCAGGCCCTTTTTCGACAACTGTCCTCAGTACACGGGCAAGATGTAGGATGGGGGCCGAGTAGATTACTCCGTTTTGCGATACAGTCAGTTGAAAAAAAATGGGGTTAAAATGACCTAGTGTGCAGTCGAAGGGTTAAAAACAATGCGCCGCGCACATTGGAAGAATCGGCCTCGTAAGACAAAAACAGTTTAGGTCTCGTGGCAATGTGTAATTACTTTTTTCTTGTATTCGAAAACAATCGAACAGATGCAAATTGCCGAGGAGAACAACGGTAACTTCTTGAGCGCCGGGGAAATGCCGTTGCCAGCTTTGTACTTCATGATGGCCCTTCTGTTCTTCTTCTCCGGATGCTTTTGGGTCTTCATACTGAAGAAGAGCAAGTGAGTATCGAAAGCGAGCGACAAATGTGAAAATCTACAAATATGGAGGGCTCAAGGGCTTACACTTTGTTGAAATTTTGGAAAATATCGATTTGTTGCTTTCGCGTTTATTGGTAGATTCAATTGGCGAACTTATTAAAGTTTTTTTCAAAATGATTTTTTCAAAGTCGCTGACCACGATATCTCGAAAATCACTGCACCGATAAACTTCACATTTGACAAGCCTCTTTTACGTATAAAGAAAACAGTGCGGGAACGAAGGAATTTTTTTTCGATGCATTGATTTTTTCTCCTCGAAAATACAGCGTTTTTTTCACGGATAGTCGATACTTTCACTTTGGGCTGCGGCCTTTTTTTTAATCAATATTTTATTAAATTCGTTACATACGCACTAGATAATTTCATGCAAAAACTAAACGCATTTTATTTTTTTTCAATTTCGAATAATTTGTTTCCGAGCGGCAGTGGTAACCGCCAGAAACGTTTTTCAACCGGAAAATCATTGCATCTACAACTTTTACAAATATATTTGATAATTCTTTAGGTAAAATTTAGGTTTGTTTGTTTGACAACCTAAACAAACCCTAACGAACTGATTTTTCGGAAAAATCACTTATCTAAAGAATCACCATATTTTTCAATACAAAAATTGTTAAAGATACTCAAACCCATACTCTAATGTAAACGAAAAAAATCGAAAACTTGCCCACGTTTTCCCAGAAAAAATTACGAAAATTTCTTTTTTTCCGGCCAGGCGCTAGGTGTTAAATATAATAAAATAAAATAAAATTAAAAGTTAAATAAAATAAAATTAAATGTTTAAAGACATCAAGGTTATTTGAAACAATTAATTTTGAAGGAATAAATAAGCTGATTGAAGAATCGTTGTGACATATATTTGTATGTACATTAACAGCGTTGTATACCAAATTTCAGTAAAAAAAATTAATAACTAAAGAAGTTTTGAACAATCCCGTGAAGGACCTTTGATTTTGGCTACTTGATTTTGGCCACCCGGTTGACCTGAAACAAACAAAAAACGAGTCTTTTTCTTCTCAAAATAGATAATATTGGCTAAGACTTCACCGAGCTTTTTTTCGTACCGCGTATCAATCATACAAAAATTGTAATTTCTTTTTCGATTTATCGCGGAAGAATAACATCATTATCGTTAAAAACTGATGAAAAAAATGTTAAGAAGAAAAACGTCGGTCAAGATTAAACTATTACACTGAATAAGTGTACCAAATGTCAAGTGAATCCATTCATTAGATGTCGAAAAATCGTATACACCGTTTTGAAAAACACATTTTCGAGAAAAAACGCATTTGGAGTTGTACTAGCAGTTCTATCGTTGTGATCATAAGTTTACCTCCAATCTGCGATTCCTGCACCGTATGTTAGACGTTCCTCTCCGATCTGAGTTGCCTCAGGCGACGCACGATTTTACAAACTTTTTCACAGTAGCCTCTCCCCTTAAGCCCAAATGTAGAAATATACAGTACATTGCAATAAAGAATAAAACAATTCCAGGCACCCGGTGTTCAAGATTCACTTTTTGATGGCGGTACTCGTATATCTGAAGTCGCTCTCGTTGCTCTTTCACGGGATAAACTATCACTTCATACAGACGAAGGGTGAGCACGTCGCGGCCTGGGCGATACTGTACTACATAACTCACCTATTGAAGGGAGCCGTGCTATTTATAACGATTGTCCTCGTTGGCACTGGTTGGGACTTCATCAAGCACATACTCGCCGATAAAGACAAGAAGCTATTCATGATAGTCATACCGTTGCAGGTAATATTTCGGTATTTACCAAATAAACAACAACAAAAAACCCTGACGCGAGATTGTCAATTCCGCCGATCGTTTTTGCAGGTCTTGGCGAACGTCGCGGAAATAATAATCGAAGAGAGCGAGGAGGGTGACATAGAGCACAATACGTGGCGAGACGTCTTCATCCTCGTCGATCTATTGTGCTGCGGTGCGATATTGTTCCCGGTCGTATGGAGCATAAGGCACCTTCAGGAGTCGGCTCACACGGACGGCAAAGCAGCCGTTAATCTACGAAAGCTCAAACTCTTTAGGCATTTTTACATTATGATCGTTTGTTACATATACTTCACGAGGATCATCGTGTATCTCCTCAAGGTTAGCTTTCTCGTTAATTCCTGCGTCTTACTCACTTTTCCAGACGCGCTGATCCGCATTTTCATCACCCCTGGCAGGCTTTCCAAATGTTCCACTGACGTGACGAAGTTTTGGTAATTATGCAGTATGAGGACTTTTCCGAAAAACGACGAGACATTTTTTTTCGCCATGATGTTGTTTATTCCATTATAGTAAGTGATATTTCGTCGGGGGAGGCTGACATTTCCCATTAATTCCATACGTTATGGGGTTTTGAAGTTTCCAGAAACAGGTAATATTTCGACGTCTCGCTAAACAGCTACGTGTTTCCTTATATATAGTGTATTATAAAGGTAACAGTGTATATATTTTGGAACGATGAGATATGTTTTGATTTCGGTGACCGCAACTGCCCTCTCTCGCACTACTTGTATTTCTATTACTTCCCGAAGTACCGAAAAGAAAACAAGAACAGCTCACAAGGAACATCCCTCAGGTGACACCCTTCGATTTTGTTGAACTTTGGGTATGTTATAAAGCACCGAAAAGTAAGCGATACGTATTTTTTTCATTGGCGGAAAAATGGTTTTAAGGGGTGAAACCACCCCTTAATATAGGGGTGGTTCACCCCTTAATCTTTTTTTGCAATGTCACTATAGTGGATTTTTCATTGCTTCGGATTACAAGAATTTTCGTTTTTGTTTCATTAAAATCGGTGCTCCTTGTGTGTGAAACTGCTATATTACCCCTAGAGATGCCTTTTTTCGAGGGCTGGTTTCACCCCTTAAAATCGTTTTTCCGCCGATAAAAACAAATACGTATCGCTTAGTTTTCGGTACTTCATAACATATCCAAATTTCAACAAAATCGAAAGGTGTCACCTGAGGGATGTTCCTTGTCCGTCTGGATTATATCGGGAATAATCAAACACCTTTCTTTCGAAATGAATTGTACCAATTGCTCGTACGGACGACGCCAATTTCATCGATTGTGTGAAGATTCTGAACTATTGATGCAATTCCTGCAAGCCCCCAACGTTTTGTTTCGCACTGTGAAGTGTACAACTTGTGGGGAACTGGCTCAGTGGAACGCGGCAGGTTTGGGTTTGTTTGGGTCGAAGGAGCCATGAAGAAAGAATAGAAATTTCGACATCGGACTTTTTCAAGATTTTTATCGGTCCTTATTAGGGCCAGAAAAATTACCAACGTAGTACAATTGAATAATACTTCATACTCCCCAATATAGGCGTCGAAATATTTAAAAACTCCCTATTTTATAACGTGTTTCCGCGAACTTCAAAACCCTGTAACTTATGGAATTAATGGAAAATGTCAGCCTCCCCGGATGGAATATCACTCAATATAATGGATTAAGTTCACGGTGAAAACAAAAATTTACCGTCGTTTTTTCGGAAAATTTATACTGCATAATTATCGAAGTTTTCCTTAAACTTTACAATTATTGGGATGAATAAGTTCTGGCTGTTTTTTTTTCGTAAAAATGAATGCTTTATTTAAAAAAGTCATTCCTACTGCTTTCAAACGTTGCGAAACTGTTGCGTGATCAACTCAATACATCAAAATCATTATTTTTCAAGAGTCTAAACCAATCTCCGCATGTTTTTTTCGACAGTGCATGGTCGCCGTAAGTAAATCTGAATACCGTCAAAATCATTCGGCTATGAAAGTTTTAAAAGTTTCAAAATTTTCAATAAATCGACGAATCGTTGAAAGAATTTTTTTAAAAATTCCACGCAAATACTCTTTTTTGGCACGCAATTTGTCATGTTTAACACTATGAATAAAAAATAGTTGTTCATACTTCGGCGAAATGACATACACTGAATCTTAAACTACACGCACCCAGTTATAGTAACGCCATCTGTTGGAAAACAGCGAGAACTTATTCAACGTCAGTACATGCGCCCATCGAATTATAGAAGATGCCATTTTTTACGACTGATTTCGACGTTTCGCGTGGTACTTCGATATTATATTCAATTGTCCGCGCCACAGATGACTGTACCATTCCAATACGAGTGGCTGGACGAGATGTTCCGTGAAATGGCCACCTACGTGTTCTTCGTACTCACGGGCTACAAGTTCCGTCCCGCCTCGGCGAATCCTTACTTCACGGTGACGAACGAGGACGAGCTTGGCCGAGGTGACGAGGACGACGACATGGACATTGTGTGAGTACAATGATGCATCTTCCTCTATCTCTATAGGCTACATCTACCTAGAGACCCGAAAAATTGCCAAATTGCGAAAAAAAAATTCTGGGAAACTGTTGTTGAAGAGACGCATTTTTTAAACACAGAGGCACATGTATTGAGAGCCTTTGAAAAAAATACAGACAAACAAAAACATGGCCGCCTGCAGATGATGAAGTTTTTTTTCGGGACGTTTGGCGGTGGACGCTCTCCAGCTTGAACGGTACATCTGAGATCCAAAAACCAAATGGGTTATTCAAGTTGACACTAAACACGAGTCGTTGACGATCGTCGATTTTTTAAATAATTTTTTTTAAACAACGTAGCAACGAAGTGACACGTTCAAAATGGCTCCAGCGTCACTATTTTGTATAATTTTTTAATACACATTTTTGTTTGTTCGCTTGAAAATATGAACAATAGCTCTCAGTCAGTTGAACGAGTGGCCGAAAGATCGAACGATCTCTCAGGGTTGGCAGTCGGCATAAAAAACATGCAGTGGATAATAACCAAATATTTGAAATACGTTTTCAATGTCATCGATGTTTTCTCTTTTTTTTTTCGCACGCCGATCCTCTCGGGAGACGCACGTGCCTTTCCCATTGTTCTAACGTGACGTTCCTAGTTGTTTTTCCAGAGTGTCGGGCAGCAGCGGTCTGACCGAAGGGCTGGGCAAGACGAAAGTCACGAAGATCGTGAGGCCAACGACCACCGAGCTGATCGTCAACGAGGAGGAACGCGACAGCCTCATTGGAAAGCGCGAATCGTCGCACGAATACGATTGAACCCATCCATCGGGACCATAAAAAAGAAACGAAGAAACAAAAAAAAACAAACGAAAACGTTCCGGAATTGCCGTAGTCGCGTTTTTTTAAATCCCTAGCGTGAGGAACGAGCGATCGTAGGAAAGAAACGAGCAGCGAAGATAATCGGGAACAGGTAGATGATTCGACGGAAAAATCGGGACCGCCATTCGCTCGTCATTCTCACTCTGGCTCCGGCCGGAAGGTAATTAAATCCGAAGACTGCTTTTCACCGGACTTTTTGCACGGTTTTTCCGATTCCTCGAGATGTTTTTTTTACGAACCAGAGACCCGTTTACCGAATTCACCTGATCGTCGCTTGTTTATCGATCGATCGACTTCCTCGCGACTCGGTCGATACGTTTGTCCGTTAGGGAGCTGCAGTGATCGCTACGTCGATTAAAAAACAACCAAACCCGCGGGATCACTTTTGTGCGACACCGATAGTATTATTATAAAATGAAGAAAAAAGGTACAGCCCGGAGACAGTCTTGGGATGACGTGATGCCCGAATTATCCTGATACGCATACTCGTACATCGATGTAAGCAAAAGCAACTCAAGGGGAGACCCTCAGGCGACGAAAGGCGTACTTGCCATTTGATCAGTCTCCAGCCCGTGCCGGACCATTTTGATGCAAACTTTTGTCCATTTTTCCATCGCATCCGGGAGACTACTGGAGAAAATGCGGAAAATGTTGGTGACCCGGGGATTTACCACCAGCGTAGATGTAACACAGTAACTTCATCATCACTAGAAACTCCCTAGTTACTTTTCAAAGCTGGGGGGAGAATAATATCCACGTACTTACTTCGGGGACGATAAAATTTTGAGAATCACTTCACCCAACGCGCTTTCGTCTCCGCGGCTTTGCCTTCGATCCAATTCGATTCGCCGTTTTCCTTGCTCTTTTGTACTTCGATAGTTTCTCGCGAATTCTCCGAATTACTGACGATGCCCGCGACTTTAGCTAAGCTTCCCTAGGCATTTAGCATTGTACATTTCCAAACGCATTCGTCATCGTGTGCTTCACTCATCCTCCAACAAACGTTCTCTCTTTTCTCGTTTTTTTTCGCGCAGCTTTTCGTCACCTCGTCGCGCCACTCTACGATTTTCATTCCCTCGTCCGAATTTCGATTCTTCGGTTCTTTTCTTTTTCTCTCCGTTGCGCGACGACGAACGCGCGCATTTTATTGCGAGGGCATCGATCGGAGGATCAACGCAGCAGTGAGAAAACGAAAAATCGAATGCTCGCGCTCTTCAATGACGAATGCGCGTGCGAGGAAAAATATATACGTATTTGCAATATGCTCCGTGGAAGAGATGCCTCTGGCAGGAAAAAAGGGATGCGCGGATAATGCGTCGAAGCGCAATAAACGAGAAGATCCTATTACCGTACCATTACTGTTGATATATACTCGACTGTCATGCATTGTTGCTATACTTTTGTGTATCGAGTGGTAGACGTCGGAGATCTGAATCTACGCTATTATACTTAATTTAAAGGAAAAGGGGAGAATGAGAACACGTTTAGGAACTTGTAGACTCTTTGAGATCGAAGTTGAAGAAAATATAGTGGATATTTTTATGAAAAGTCGTTTTGTTCTTCATCGTCCATCTTTCCAACCGATTATTGCATCCTCAAAAACGAAAAAAAAAAAAACATCTGCGTACATTTGTGATAATGTACAGCGGTTAGGCTACTGTGGACGATTGGAAACACTCGTTCGTCGCTTGAGCCAACTCACATTCAAGAGGAAGGGCCAACATAGGGTGCAGCAATCGCAGTTTGAAGGTAAACTTATTATCGCAACGATAGAAATGCCAGTAAAACCTTAAGGGGTCTTCTCACTTTAGACGCTAAAAAAGGCTATTTTCATGAAATTTTTTGATAGGTTTATATTACAGATATTGATATAAAAGTTGTTACGCTTCATAAATACACTTTGGAAATAGATTAAAAATTTATTTAAGGGGAGATATACACCTAGATGATCGAGGTTGAGGATTTAGAAGCTATGAACATTCCGTCGACCGTAGAAAACCTACACTATGAGCCTGGTATCGATGATTCCATGTAAGTTGACAAATTTCATGATTTATTCATTCCCAAATTTTCAAACGCGTTTTTCTCAAAACCACGTTTTTCAAATCGGTACCCAAAATTTCTCGAAAACCAATGAACTGATTGCCTCGAGGTTTTTTGTGGTTATTCTATACACCATTATCTAGTACTTGTCATAGGATTTTTTTTTTCCGTTACTTAGTTTTTGTTTTATAGGCAAAATAATAAGTAATTTTTCGCCCAAAAATCACTATGTTCAAACGTCCGCCATTTTGTCATAAATCGATATTTTCAAAATCGGCTATGACAAGTACTAGATTATAGTATCTAATTTAATAATCTTTTTGGGTTTTTTTTTCGGATGATTTTTGAAGAAACGCCAGTGGGTACCGTATACGCAGATTTTTTTACGACGCTCCAAGGATCATGCAATATCCTTGTATATTTTTGATATTTTTGAATAAGGAAAATTAAACATATTTTTGAATGTATATACTTTTAGATAATTAAACCCCAATCCGAAATTTCAATTTGGGTTACATAAGTACATAACATTTTTTTAAATGCGTTTCGAAAGTGTATTTATTAAGTGGAACAACTTTTATATCAATATCTATAAATTCAACCTATCAAAAAAATTCATGAAAATAGCCTTTTTTAGCGTCTAAAGTGAGAACACCCCTTAAACGCGTTTTTCTCAAAATTATGTTTTTTTTTCTAACGGTGAACGCGATTTCTCGACATCTAATGAACGGATTGACTTGAAATTTGGTACACTTCTTCAGTGCAATAGTAGTTTAGTCTTGACCGACATTTTTTTCAACAATTTTCTTTCATTAGTTATTATCAATGATGTCATTTTCCCTCGAAAAATCGAAAAAAATTTCCAAATTTTTTTTTTCTTTTGCGACATGATAACGAAAAAATCTCGGTCACGTCTGAACCGAAATGATCAATTTAAAAAAGCTGTTTTTTTTTGTTTCAGATCAACCGGGTGGCCAAATTATAGTACACCGTTGAGTTTCTCACGTTCAAAGGTTCACGAGATCATTTATCACTTTGATTATAAATATTTTTTTATAAAATTTGGTACACAACATTGTTAAGGGGGAGGATACCTTTAGGCGAGAAAAAAATTGCTTATTTTCGTGAATTTATTTTTAAGGAAAGATTTCTTCACCATTTTTGAGATTTAGGGTATGTTTTATTACTACTTTTGGCTGTTGCATGGTATTTTTATTGATTTATTAAGATTAAAAAATGGCGACTGTATGGCACGGTCTTCTAAACGGGTTGCGGCGTGACACGTAGCGTCCGTGGGATTAATCAGAAAAAATCCAACGAAGATTTTTTCTTTCATTAACACTCGTACGCAGAATATGAACCAAGAAGAAGTGAGAAATGTTAAAAATCGATGAAGCGGTACGTTTCGAAACAAAAAGATTGAATTTTCCCAAAAAAATGCTACTTTTTGCAATACAAATACTTTATTTTCACGAACGGTCATACTTTAGACAATAAGGTTAGAAATATTTATACGAAATCTCATCAGAATCGGTCGATC
>OX101793.1:30943659-30976422 GCA_944452715.1 Ophion slaviceki | reverse complement strand
GAAACAGAGAGAGAGAGAAATAGGTGCGATGTGCATTTATAAAAGATATGTATAAAAGAACACCGCACTACTGGTCACAATGTAACCTCAATTCCGTCGACATTATTTAATGAAAAAAAAGTCAGAAAGGAAACATTCCGAGTCATATGTGGATATGTATATTCAGAGTATAGGGCTCGTGCAAAGTGTATCATTTATTTACCCGCCTCTCTCGCTGTATCACGTGGTGAATCACGAGCGAATGTGTTTTTTGAATCTCGGATCACCAGTCGTAAAATATTCAATGGAATTTGCATTTACTTCGTTGCTGTGCTTGTTGAGGCTCTTCCGAGCCAATTCTTTCCTTTCAAATCGAAATAAATGAACGGCGATTCAGCAAAGGAACTTTTTTGGCCGTGGTGCGCACCAATTGGATTTTTAATGATGATTTTATAACGCTCAGCGGTGTATTTTGATGTCCTGAATATGAGGCGATTATTCATTTCTGCCAAAGCCTTCAAATTGATTAAAAATTGTCAGAAGTTTGTGAAAGACGTTTTTTGCGTTTGGCCGGCTGTATTTTGAGGTTTTGGCGAAAACTTGGTGATATTCGTAATCGGCTAAAAATCTTATATCGGATAGACACTTAAACCGGATTAACAATCGAACTTTTTTTTCGTCCCTTTTGACGATTTTTTTCGGAATGACCGAAATCGCGAAAGTTCTAACAGTTGTAGCGTTGGTTCTATTTGGGTGACATGGGTTTATCGGGAGGTTTTTGCAAAGGATTTTTATAGATTTAGAAAATGACGTTGGATTTATCTCGATATCTCCATTAGTTTTCCCGGAAACTCTACTTGAAAAATGGCTGAAAAAGTGTTGGGCCACTACAATCTCGTTGATAGGTCCCATATTGGCGTCCCCATATGGATAGATTCCCATATTTTTGTTCGTTTTCCACGTTAATAAGCATTTATGGATAGTTACGGAAATGGGAAGCGTGATGGATTATTTCGCTATTATTTTTATGTCCAAGCCCGTATGAGCGATTGTTCTCGGATGTGTCGAAGCAAAATTGTACGTCACCCCGGGCTAGGTTCGATAATCGAGGCTCTTGCGAGCTCCGGCAGGCGTTCACGATCCACCCTTCTCTCTCTCTCTCTCTCTCTCTCTCTCTCTCTCTCTCTCTTTCTCTCTCTCTCTCTGCCTCTCCCTCTTATTCCGTCGATCATACACAAATTGCGATACTGAAGCCTGTCATTGATATGAACACTTTTCAAATCTAGATTGTTGTTTGGGTTTGTTTGAGGCCATCAAGGAGACTAGGCAACGAAAATAGGCGGAAAATGGGATAAAATTCAAATGGCATTTGTAAAGAACCAAAACAACATACATACATTTTCTTTTTTGCACCATTTTTATTGGAGTTTTAACTATTAAGGCGGATATACATTTAGACAGGGAGAAAATAAACAGTGTTCAGGGATTTTTTAAACTAAGAAATATTTATTCTACAATTGTCAAACTTTCGCTATGCTTTAAGGCGTTACCCTCACTTGTAGCGCAAAAAAGGCCTTTTTCATGATTTTTTTTAAAGAAAACTACAAAACTTTTTTAATCGATCAATATACCATCTTAAAGAACACATCTCGAAGAACTTTCAGTAATTTTTTTATTGAAAAATATTACATTGTTTAGTGGCAAATGGCCGTCAATGAAATAATGTTTTTATATACACGGTTTGCGGTGACCAACATTGCGGCGAAGTGGATCATCTGAAAAAAAAAATGCCGATCGATTTAGTCAAATATAAGTATAAACTAGTCTTTAATCGAAGGATTTTAAAAAATATTCATTTTTCACAAAATGGCGGACAGTCAAAGTTAATGGTTCGATTTTGACGAAAAAAAGGGCCGTTTTTTGGCTATAAAACGGCCATTTTTTTCGAAAAAAAAATCGAACGATTAAAGACTACATTTTTATGTATTAAATAAGCCTGCAAAATTTCAAGAAGATCGGTTCATTAGTGTTCGAGTAATCTTGGACACCGACTTTAGAAATGCCATTTTGAGAAAAACGCGTTTAAAGTTTCAATTTCAGTTTACACGAAGAAAATTTTTTTTTTTGTAAACTTACACAGAGTCATCTATTCCGGGCCCGTACAGAAGTATGGGCCCGGATACTTATACTTCAAAAAAATGCAATAAAAAAATCGATTTTTTCAAAATCTCAAGTGGGGGTAACCCCTCAAGGGGGCTACGCATCGAAAAATCGCGCACTTTTTCGTTTTTTTTTTTCAATTCTGCAACTACAATCACTTTCGAACAGTTTGGCGCAAAGAAAACGAAAAAATTCGCAAAATTGAGCTCAGGAGGGCAATAAAACGTTGAAACGTGCAAGTTGCGTGACCAGAGACGCTTATTGGATGCAGACAAGAGATCGCAAGCATCGACTAAAGAAGCTAGGGTGGAAAGAAAACCGACGTTCCGCGATTGCTGCCACGGAAAAAAGCTGAACTCGAGAAGTCCTGCAGCGCCGGCAATTTTTAACGCACGTAACTTGCAATTTTTCCGCCGCAGTGCTGCGCGAAAACTTAAGGGGTCTTCTCACTTTAGACACTAAAAAAGGCTATTTTCATGGATTTTTTTGATACGTTTATATTATAGATATTGATATAAAAGTTGTTACACTTAATAAATACTCTTTCGAAATAAAGAAAAAATTTTTTTACGTATTTATGTATCCCATGCACACGTTAAACGCGTTTTTCTCGAAACAACGTTTTTCGACTACTTGTTGATAAAATCTTCGAAACTACTGAACCGATTCTTATGAAATTTTAACCACATATTCTTTACAACTATGGCTATAGCGTATATCAAGGATTTTTTTTAATTTCGATATTTACTATTTTTTGGTACCAAAAACGGTGAAAAAAAACGTTTCTTTTTGTTTTTTCGAAAGACTTCCGCCATTTTGTCATTTTTGCATATATTAAAAATCGTATGATATGTGCTATAGCCATTAACATACCGAAGTATAAATTTGATCAAGGATTTGATCGTTGATCTGATCGATGACGAGTGCAATTTCTTTTTCGAAAGAAACGTCGGAAACGGTTTCCATTCTCTGCTCCGCAGTGAAAGCTTGAACGAGAGGCACTTATAAGTAACTGGGCGTTTCGATCGCAAAGTGCGTATCGGATGAATCGCTCGATCTATTTATCAAGAAATCGCATGGCTCCGAATCACCAATTCTCGCTGGTGATTCCGCACGTCCACGATCGACCGTACAACACACCGACTCGTGATCCGACGAGCCTCCTATTTTTCGTATACGTGCAAAGCACACGATTCTCCGCTCGTGCTTTCTTGCCTCCGCCGCCGAGCAATAGTCTACTTCTTTATTAGGCCTCGCGGCCGCCGCCCACACATAACTCCGTCTTGAAATCGTTCGGTCTCCCTCCTACGAGGCTCTCTGCCGGGATGAATTGATACCTACTCCCACCATTCAATTGGAACGTTGTTGTCGAAACGTATGTGTTTTTCGCGTTTTCCCGCCTTTATTTTCAGCTTTGGGGAAAAAACTTGATGATGTTCGCAATCAGCGGGAAATTTCCCGTTTTATAGACCATCGAAATGGGTCAAAAGAGGAAAAAAACTTTTTCACCCTTTTAGCTACTTTTCCGAAATCGCCGAAATCGCGAAATTTCAAACAGCCGTAGCATCGTTCCTAATTTAGCGCCGGAGATTTATTGGGGGGGTTTTGAAAAGGTTTTTGACAGACTTAGAGAATGGCGTGGGATTCGTCTTGATATCTCCATTAGTTTTCCCGGAAGGTCCACTTGAAAAATGGCGAAAAAAGAGGCAAAGGGGTTGGAAAAATTGACAAAAATCGATTAACGGGGTCCTCTAGTTTCTCGGGTCGAAAAAATCGATTTTTTTTTTCATAAATCACATCTACAACATGTGTAGAAAATGTGTAGGAAGGCCTATTGTAAGGTCCAGGCATAGCAGATTGACGGTGAGATGAAATTTTTAGTATAAATCACATGCGCGAACTTTCAAACGCGTTTTTCTCGAAACACCATTTTTCGAAACGGTGACCACGATATTTCAGAAACTACTGCACCGATCTTGTTCAAATTTATACAGCATCTTTAATATGTTATAAGCCAGCGATTGAACTAGGATTATCATGATTGCTTCGATAGTTTTTTTTTGTACGAGCGAAAAACTTAAGAAAAAATGAGTAAAAAATAGAATGTAATTTTCAAAAGTGTATAAAAAAGTCAATTTTTGTAATTTAGAATTCACTCTAGTTCAATCGCTAGTCTTAAATATGAAGATTAAAATGCCGTCTGGTTTTTTGATTTCAGATAAGCAGAACAGCCGCAATCTTGGTCACCGTCAAGCACCTCTTTTACTTGATGTCTTCCTGTCGGCCACTATAACCTTTATTCTATTGTATATTTTGACTTCAAAAAATTTGTAAAGCTTATTTTAATGTTAATAAAGATTATGCAAAAACAATGAGATTGATTATTTCGATGCTTTGCCCGTAAAAAATTATTGAAAAAGCCGTAAAAAAACAGCCGAGAAACTAGAGGACCCCGTTAATAACCGTAGCTCGATGACTCAAACGACATTTTACGGAGCAAACGATAACGAAAAGAACGAGCACAGAGTACAGTTCCAAAACGAAACAGACCATTAATTATCAACGATTCAGCGAAGCAACTTATTTTTGGCCGACATCCGAAAAAATAGGATTTTTAAAGCCTTAGGCCACTCTGGGGCCGAAAAAATAGGCTTTTCGGGCATTTCTTCTCTTCAGAAAAACTACAAAATAAATCGAGATTACAGAAAAGGCTGTTCATCATATTGACTGTAAACAATAATTTTTTTGAAGCGATTAATTTGAAAATGGCGGCTGTGCACCGTTTATCTCGAAACTGCATTTTTTAAGTTGACCGGAAACATAACTCCGACAATTTTCAAACGATTCACTTGAAATGTTGAATATATCTTGAAAAATACATCGTCTATGGAAGTACGTAGGATTTTTTTTATATTGCATAGTTCGTTTGTTATTATCTGACAATTTTTTAGGCAAATTTTTGGAAAGTGAAAAATTTCGTCTGATAATTGTTCATAACAAAGGAACTATGCAAAATAAAAAAAAATCCTACGTTCTTCCATAGACAATGTATTTTTCAAGATATATTCAACATTTCAAGTGAATCGGTTGAAAATTGTCTGAGTTATGTTTCCGGCCAACTTAAAAAATGCAGTTTTGAGATAAACGCTGCCCAGCCGCCATTTTGAAATTAATCGCTTCAAAAAAATTATTGTATACAGTCACTGATATGTGTGATTAACACCCTTTTTTGTAATTTCGATTTATTCTGTAGTTTTTCTGAAAAAAAATCCCCAAAAAACCTATTTTTTCCGCCTCTAGAGTGGCCTAACCCTTTAAAATATTTTTTTTAAGTTTCGATGTATAATTAGTCCCTGAATTCACGATTCATATTCTCCAAAACCTTGAATTTTCATTAAAAATCGTCGAAAGTGTAAGATAGTACTTTTTTCGAGCTTCGCCGGCTCAATTTTGAGCTTTCGAAAAAAACTCTGTCATATTTCTAATCGGCGGAAAATTTCTCACCGGACAGGCTCGCCAAATAGTAGACGAATTTTTTAAAAACAATCCTCCTCAGCCACTTTTCCAAAATCTCCGAAATCGTGAATTTTTAAATATACGAACTGAATTTCGGCCTGAAAAAAAAAACAAATGTACGGACAGAAAAAAAAAACGATTTTACAAGTAAGATGGTAATTGCGAAAGTGACTGACCTCTCATATAGATGTAGGCAGTCCCCCTCATGTTTCGCCTCGTGAGTACCACGAGATTGAGTACATTGCCGATGATACCAAGGCAACATATAGCCGGCAGAACGATACCGTAATTGACGCGTGTGAGGGCGTCCGTACGGGGATCCTCGGGGATCTCGAGGTTTTCCGCTAGCACGCACAATCGCGGTACACTGACGTCGCTCGCGTTATTGCCGTCGCTCATTTTGTCCGGACCGATGAATGAGTTTTTTTTTTCGTTTTCTTTTCGTCAATTTATACACTCAAAGCTCTCGTTTTTTCATCATCTTCGAACGATGCCACGAAGGGATTTATCGAGACTTTCACTTCGATTAATCCTAACATTATTTCGAACCGAGTTCGAAAAGTCCAAAAGTCACTTGGAGATGCATTGTTTCGTTTTTTTTTGCTTATTTTTATTTTTCAATAAACGACGCGACGTTTTTTTGGTTTTGCACAGTTCGTAGAAGGTTTTTTTTTTCAATTGTATTTATTTTTGGTTTTCAATCGTTCTTGTCTATTTTTGTCATTATCTTCGAACGATGTCACGAAGGGATTTATCGAGACTTTCACTCCGATTAATCGTAACTTTATTTCGAACTGAGTTCGAAAAGTCCAAAAGTCACTTGGAGATGCATTTTTTCGTTATTTTCTAAGTTTGTCTTCATTTATTTTTATTTTTTAATCAACGTCACGAAGTTTCTTTGGTTTTGCACAGTTCGTAAAAGTTTTTTTTTTCAAATTGTGTTTGTTTTTGGTTATCAATCGTTCTTGTCTATTTTTGTCATCATCTTCGAACGATGATACGAAGGGATTTCATTTGTCGAGACTTTCACTTCGATTAATCGTAACTTTGTTTCGAAATGTGTTCGAAAAGTCCGAAAGTCACTTGGAGATGCATTTTTTCGTTATTTTCTTTGTTTCTTTTTATTTTTCAATAAACGACGCGAAGTTTCTTTGGTTTTGCACAGTTCTTAGAAGGTTTTTTTTTAATTTGCTGTTGGTTATCAATCATTCTTGTCTATTTTTGTCATCTTCGAACGATGACACGAAGGGATTTCATTTATCGAGACTTTCACTTCGATTAGTCGTAACTTTATTTCGAACTGAGTTCGAAAAGTCTGAAAGTCATTTGGAGATGCATTTTTTCGTTATTTTCTTTGTTTTTTATTTATTTATTTTTATTTATTTTTTTAGAAGATTTTTAAATTGGATTTGTTCTTGGTTATTAATCGTTCTTGTCTTAGCTGGGTATTTTTCATCTCTAGTTCGTCACCAATCACCATTGGAGTTTCCTCCCCCTCATCCGGACTCTCTCTCTCTCTCTCTCTCTCTCTCTCTCTCTCTCTCTCTCTCTCTCTCTCTCTCTCTCTCTCTCTCTGCGTCAGAGAGTTTGCCAGGCTCCGAGTCTCGTCTTATCCCCTATCGTGACGTTCCATCAGGATTTTCCTCGGTTACGTACCTCTTCAGGGCCGTGTAGAAGAGACTCCTTCGCTTCTCTTTGCATACCGATCTCGTTTCCACCCACTCGGCGGTGGTTGCGGTCCGCTTCGTTGTCGAGCAACGGAACTTCGCCACGATGACGAGGGGCGATACACCTTCCTCGACCATCCACTTGGCGACGATCGAATGCATCGTCGAATCCTCGAGCGCTATATGCATACGCGAGAAATCGCGGAGACGCTGTCGTCGAATTCCGGCAGCCGGAAGTCTTCCCTTGCTCTCCACTCGTCGCTCTCCCGCGTTTGGACTCGCGGGCTTCACGGGGCCGAGATATACGTACCCTCGGTGCGGAAACGGAAGGCGAACGGATCCGCAGATTCAGCTGGCGTTACGTGAGATATTTCCAGATCTGGGAAGGAGAAAGGCTTCGTTATCCTAACCTTGTTCTGTTGACACACTGAGAGACTATTCTTTATTTTCATGCATTCGGAAAAAAAACATTTTGATTTTAAATGTTAATAAATTAAATTATACGCAAATTAATGTTGATAAATTACACTTAATGTAAATTAAATTCTAGTAAATATAACGAAATATTAATAAAGAAAGTAAAATGTTCATTCAACGTTAATAAATTTAATTAATGCAAATTAAATGTAAAAAATTTGAATTATATGTAAATAAAATGTTGATAAGAAAAATTAAATATTAATAAAGTAAGTTCGTGAAAATCAAATATTAACAAATAGAATTAATTGCAGATAAAATGTTAATAAATTAAATTTCATGTTGATCTATAAAGTTAGTGTAAATGAAATGTTAAAAAATTGTATTAAACGTAAATTGGATGTGCATAAATACAATTAAATGTAAAGTAAATGTCAATAAATGAAACTCGTGTAAATTGAGGCGGGAAACCAGTTTTAGAGTACGTTTTTTTTAGTGATTTTCATGAGTTTTTTTACAAGGACTGTTTGTGTACACTTTGGAGGCCACAGTTTTCACCGAAAATCAATACGATTAAAAGATTACTTCAAAACATGTTTTTCTTCTATATGAACCTAACTGTAACCAAAGACATTGACAATTGCATTTTTACAGACGTTTAAACAAAAAGGTATAATTTTTGCCATTATTTTATAAACTTTTAGGCTATGAAAAATATCCTTTAAGGGGTTACCCCCACTTGCGATTTTGAAAAAATCGATTTTTTTTATTGCATTTTGTTTGAAGTACAAGTATCCGGGACCGTACTTCTGTATGGGCCCGGAATAGATGACTCTATGTAAGTTTACAAAAAAAAATATTTTCTTCGTGTAAACTGAAATTGAAACTTTAAACGCATTTTTTTCAAAATGGCATTTCTGAAGTCGGTGACCAAGATTACTCGAACACTAAGGAACCGATCTTCTTGAAATTTTGCAGGCTTATTTAATACATAAAAATGTAGTCTTTAATCGTTCGATTTTTTTTCGAAAAAAAATGGCCGTTTTATAGCCAAAGAACGGCCGTTTTCTTTCGTTAAAATCGAACCATTAAATTTGACTGTCCGCCATTTTGTGAAAAATGAATATTTTTTAAAATCCTTCAATTAAAGACTAGTTTATACTTATATTTGACTAAATCCATCCGCATTTTTTTTTCACATGATCCACTTCGCCGCAATGTCGGTCACCGCAAACCGTGTATATAAAAACATTATTTCATTGACGGCCATTTGCCACTAAACAATGTAATATTTTTCAATAAAAAAATTACTGAAAGTTCTTCAAGATGTGTTCTTTAAGATGGTATATTGATCGATTAAAAAAGTTTTGTAGTTTTCTTTTAAAAAAATCATGAAAAAGGCCTTTTTTGCGCTACAAGTGGGGGTAACGCCTTAAGCAATTATGTCAGCCCAAATTGAAGTTCATATAGAGCGGAGGTATATAAAGAAACTAACTATTACTTCATAAAATTATAGGTTAGAAACTTTTTGAGCTGGAATGTACACAAATTGAAAAGAAGTCGTTTCAGGAAAAACACGGTTGGAAAAAAATTACCGAAAACAAAAAATTTAAGGCAGTAATGAATTATTTATGCTACTTTGGGACCATATTCTTGAATAGTTTTACTAGCAATTTATGGAATGAAATAAAATCGTTTTTGTGAGCCATCTAAACTGGTTGCCCGCCTTAAATATTACCAAATTGAATTAAGTGTAGATTAAATGTCAATAAATGACATTCGTATGAATTAAATAGTAACAAATAAAATTAAATGTAAATCAAATATTAACAAATTAAAAAACTGTATATGAAATGTTAATAAAAATAATAAATATCATTTTGATTAACGTACAGTATTAATATTGGAAATAAGCTGGCGAATAAATCAATTTGCAATCATAGTTTCCTTCTTCGAACCTATTTCGAACGAATATTTCGGAAAAGCTAGGTGTCCGTATAATTTATGCTTAACCCCTGAATATTCATTTAAACGTTGGACGGGTGGAAAATTCGATTAACCAAGAATCGTACGTCTTTTGTCGAAACTTTGTGTTTGATTAATTTTTCATAGTTCTCGAATTTCTGTGTATATTCGCCGGTTCTCATTTGCATGAATATGAGTTACGAGAGAGCATGGTGTGAAGACAGTAATGGAGAGGCGTGTAGGCATTCGGAGATCGTCGTCGACGTGCCGGGCTGCTGGATGTACCATATAATACGTTATGGATGTACTTTCTTCCCGTGTTTTTATGTGTGTGAGTGAATCGTCCATGGGTGAGAAAGCATCGTACCTCTTCGGATCCCAAGAATCTCTTGTAAACGAGTCACGATTCTCGCATCCGACATTCGATCTCCACCGCAGTTTTAATAGACAAGCAAGGTGGAATGGAAAATACACGAGAAAAAGCAATAAAGATGAGAGGTGCTCGGGTGTATGGCACGGGAATCGCCGTACAGAGAAAAAGAGCGAGAGAGAGGCGTAAAATTGAGGGGGGCTGGAGAGCTGTCGTGAATCTCCAAGGAAGAAAAGAAAAAAAAATCCTGGTAAACGAAGAACATAAAAAGACGATATTTCTGTGCAAAAATGACGAATACGTGAACTAGGTACGTGCAGCTGACATTATCAATTTATATATTCATATCGGCACGGGATCTCAATGTTAATTCCACACGTTCTACTTTCATCCGAGATATGGAAGATCGGTTTGTACCGATTTCTTCTTATTTATCAGTGGAGTTATTTATTTCACAGCATTTTCCATCGATAAAAAAAACGCGAGGAATATAAACATCGCGACAAGAATTAATCAAAATTTATTCCCATCGGCACGAGGGCACAGGGTAACTGGAGAAAACCAGCTTCCTATTCGTTATCCAGCGAGCAAATAAAGCGCGGCCGACCGGTCACCCATCCGAGTATCGGCCGAGACGAGGGTCATCCCCGGTTCGTCAATTAGGAATGTGTCCGTGCACCTGATATGATCAATATATATTCATATCGTCACGAGATCTTAGCGTGGCAAATGAATATCACGATAAAAATTAATTAAAATTTATTCCCATGTGCAAGAGGGCACAGGGTAACTGGAGAAAACTCGCTTCCTGCTCGTTACCCAGCGAGCAAATAAAGCGAGGCCGCTTGGTATCCGAGTATCGGCCGAGACGAGGATCATCCCCGGTTCGTCAACTGGGAATGTATACATGCATCTGACATTATCAATATATATTCATATCGGCACGGAATCTCAATGTTAATTCTACACGTTCTACTTTCATCCGAGATATCGAAGATCGGTTTGTACCGATTTCTACTTATTTATCGTTGAAGTTATTTATTTCATAGCATTCTCCATCGATAAAAAACGCGTAGAATATAAAGAACGCGATAAGGATTAATTAAAATTTATTCCCATCTGCACGAGGGCACAGGGTAACTGGAGAAAACCAGCTTCCTACTCGTTATCCGGCGAGCAAATAAAACGCAGCCGACCGGTCACCCATCCGAGTATCGGCCGAGACGAGGGTCATCCCCGGTTCGTCAATTAGGAATGTGTACGTGCACCTGATATGATCAATATATATTCATATCGTCACGAGATCTTAGCGTGGCAAATGAATATCACGATAAAAATTAATTAAAATTTATTCCCATGTGCAAGAGGGCACAGGGTAACTGGAGAAAACCAGCTTCCTACTCGTTATCCGGCGAGCAAATAAAATGCAGCCG
This sequence comes from Ophion slaviceki, assembly GCA_944452715.1. Classification (NCBI taxonomy): domain Eukaryota; kingdom Metazoa; phylum Arthropoda; class Insecta; order Hymenoptera; family Ichneumonidae; genus Ophion; species Ophion slaviceki. The sequence goes on along the minus strand of OX101793.1, from coordinate 30,964,915 downwards.
ACCGGTCACCCATCCGAGTATAGGCCGAGACGAGGGTCATCCCCGGTTCGTCAATTAGGAATGTGTACGTGCACCTGATATGATCAATATATATTCATATCGTCACGAGATCTTAGTGTGGCAAATGAATATCACGATAAAAATTAATTAAAATTTATTCCCATGTGCACGAGGGCACAGGGCAACTGGAGAAAACTCGCTTCCCGCTCGTTATCCGGCGAGCAAATAAAGCGCAGCTGCTTGGTCACGTATCCGAGTACCGGCCGAAACGAGGGTCAGCCCCGGTTCGTCAATTAGGAGTGTGTACGTGCACCTGACATTATCAATATATACTCACATCGTCACGGGATCTTAGCGTGGCAAATAAATATCGTGATAAGAATTAATTAACATTTATTCCCATGTGCACGAGGGCACAGGGCAACTGGAGAAAACTCGCTTCCCGCTCGTTATCCGGCGAGCAAATAAAGCGCGGCCGCTTGGTCACCCATCCGAGTACCGGCCGAACCGAGGGTCACCCCCGGTTTTTGAAATAATGGTCCTCAACGAGCAAATTCTCCTACGAAGACACGGATGAAAGCAAGAGCCGAAAACAGCGCTTTCTCGCTTCGCACTCTGCGCGCGGCAGGTCCTGCTCAGTCGGTATATCCAGTCTCTATCGAAAAACGATATTGAGAATTTATAGAGCACAGATTTACTCTAAGTGGAGGTCGGCTCCTTTTGCCGAAGTATACCGAGAAACTGAGAGGTTCCAAGAGAAACAAGTGCCCTGGGAAGGGCAGAAGGATCGAAATAAAGTGGAAGAAGAACGTCAGAGGGACGGAGAAACGTCGGGTCTGAGAAGGAGGACATCGAAGGGAGAAAGAGGACGAAGGTAAGGGGTAAAGGATGCGAGTGTGTTTCGGAGAGGCCGGGGTGTCTCTCCGTACTGTATCCGAGGAAAATTGGATCTCGGGGGAATCGGTATACGAGAAGGACTCTTTGCAAACTATCTCCTCTCGCTTCTTCCTTCGCTTCTTTGCCTCCCCGACGCTATCTCGATTCCCTTTGGAACCGGAAATGGTCAGAGTGCGAAACTCCATTTCGACAGATCGAAAAGGTAGACGCTATGTGCAAGGATCGCGGTGACGGAGTGTATATCGCGCGAGGATTGGGAGGGGGCAAACTTGGATAGTCGTGGGAAACGAGAGTGAATGAGAGAGGGTATGAAAAGCTGAGAATCGCGCTCTATTTTGATCGCGCGTAAACAGCGGAAAGCGTCACGGGCGTCTCAGCGAAAAGCAGTGACGCACTCTTGATACACGGATCAGTAGGACAAGGACAACGTGAGAATTTATCAAGTTTCCAGCACTAAAGAAAAGGATAAAAGCACAGAGCAAGTCGAATTCGTAAATTTCATCGTTCGGGACGAAAATACAGACGCTGGGAAAATGATACGTGGAGGCGGTTTTGCTGCAACACTCTGGTAATTTTTTACGGCTATGATGGCGTTGCCTACCGCAGCATGATACCCCTGCATACCGTAAAACGGGGTTGAATCGACATTAAAGGTAACTTTGACAGTTTTTTGGGCTTCAACAGTTTTCGGAACTTAAGGGAGACTTCTTCCTTGAAATTTTCAAAAATCAATTTGAGCTCAACATGAGCAGCTAAAAGAAGAGGAGGGATGCCTATATGGACCAGGCATTGCCGATTAGCGGTAATTATAAACACATTTGTGTAAACACATTACAAAACTTTAAACGCGTTTTTCTCGAAAACACGTTTTTAAAAATGGCTGACATTCTCCTGACCGCTGCAATTAACATATCGACCTGAAATTTGGAGAGCATACTCAGAAAATATGTCTTCACGGAATGACGGATCGTTTTTTCGATAGATACATTTTTGCATTTATTATTTATCTTTTTATGCGAAAACACGCGAAAATTCGATTTTTTTTTAAATTGCCGCCATTTTCCGAAATTTGTACTAAACGAAAAACCCATCCGTCATTCCATGACTAAAGGGTCACAGCCCAGGTAGGAATTGACGATGAAAAAAGGGCTCGCCAAGCTCTGAAACAAGGCTCACATTTTTTAATTCAGGCTGAGCACCAGTCTGATTTCAGGCCTAGTTGAACCACTGAATGATAACGCGGTTTCAAGCTCTTGCACACAGACTTGACCAAAGGCTGGTAGAAAAACATATACTAAGCCTGAAACGACGAAACAACAAGGTTCAAAACGAGCCTTAATGAAGCCTTCACGAGCACTTATGACCAGGCTTATCCCAAACTCTTCCCGAGGCTATGAGGCCTGTTTTTAGTTTTCAACATTCTACATTGGGGTAAATTTAATAAATTTGTAAAGAGTTCATTTTATTTATTATATATATTTATTATTCATTATTTGTTATAAAATATATATAAAAAGTACTTTAAAATAATACTTTATTTTATTTGATGTTTATGGGACACGTAATACACAGAGTGTACGGAAACTCCAGAGAGTGAGTATATACGAAATCTGTGTGTGACGAGAAAAAAACTTTTTTGTGTACCTCATAAATATCGATAAGAGAATATGTTTAAATGTTTTGAGCTGCCTCCTTCGCTTTCGTTTTTCGTGCCTTCGCACCCGACAAATTTATTGCTACATTTTTTTTCATAGAAGTACAGAAAAAATATTATTTCAAATTTATTTTATTTTATCACAACCTGAAACAAGCCTGCATCCAGCCTTGATTTTTTAGCCTTAAAATTCACCGGCTGAATAAAGCTTGAAATAACCCTGAGTTTAGGCTAAGCAGCCAGTCTTGGTTCCAGGCTGCTCCGAACGATTCAATGAAACCTGGCCCAGGTCTGTCTCACTCAGGCTCGGTGAAACAAGGCTCGCGGAAGTTTGTTTCCATCGTCAGCCTTTTGATTCCTACCTGGGAGATTGATAATATGCTTTGAATTTATGTTTCAGATCAACAAAGAGGGGGCAGTGATGTCAGCCGTTTACCTCCCGCGATTTGAGGACCTGTTTTCGCGGAGCTGCAACCGCCGCCATTTTGGTTTTTTTTTTCAAAAAAAAAATTTTTTTAACGTTCTGTATATCATGAATAAAAGCAAGAAAAAAACCGCACTCAAAAAGCTTTACTCGTTTCCTTTGAAAAAAATAAAATGTAAACACCCGAAATATGGCACTCCAAGGACAAAGTCTCCGTTAAGGCAGGATTCTACTTTGAAACTGAAATTTTTTTTTTTTATTACATCTTTCGAAAGTAAATATGTTCAAGAATGTTCGGTCAAAATTTTATAAAGTTCCAAGCAGTCTAACCATCCTTTTTCGCCTTTCGAACGCACCTACCTGAGCACCTACCTATCACTCACCAAAACTTTAAACGCGTTTTTCTCGAAACGACATTTTCAAGTACCGTGGTCGTGATAACTCAAAAAGTACTGAACCGATCCTTACGAAATTTGGAACACATATTCTATATGTGTGTACCAACCGACCTAACTACAATCAACTTAAAATTTTGATTAGAACTATTTTTTTATTGCAAAAAAAGACCCAAAAAAACGAATTTTTTTCGTATTTTAGCCGCCATTTTGTTAATTTTGCACGTATATAAAATATTCTAGTTAGGTCGGTTCCTGAAGACATACTGAACATGAAACTATTTGATTTTTTTGTTTCAGACCATCCGTCGGGAAGATTTCACGACCACGGCAACGGTACCTGCTTTTCGAGGCGTTGGCTTTAAACATATTTTACGTGTACAAAAAATGAATAAAATACATTAAAATTTTTTTTTTTATGTACTTAAAGAGTGTCTTTATTGAACAGTTTAAACCCCATATCGATATCTTTAATAGTATTCTCAGAAAAAATTCACGAAAATAGCGTTTTTTTCATGGTTTCAAAGTAGAATCCTGCCTTATCTCGCTGATTTTTTCACGAAACGCATCGGTTCAGGTGTCAAAATACGTGTTTCCATGATGGCCAGGTCGAGTATCTCTTCGATTTACGATCAGGTCAGCCGAAGGTTCGTTTTCCAACCTTTTCGTCCACTCTCCCGAGGTAGATCAAGCTGTGAGTTTTTTCTACACAAGCTTACTCCAAGGCTGCTACTTCCTTCTCCATCTGACGTCTCCTGTCAAAGTATCGATGGTAGGCCCTTTTGGAGAAGTTTCGAAAGCTCTTCCTGGATTCATTCAACGCTGCAATCGTGTGTCGTTTGGAGGTTAGGGAGCACGACCGAAGGTAAAAGCTTACGAGTCAGCTCTGACGTGTAGGGGTGACACGAGGAAACGCTCAAAGGGACAAGGGCTGACGAGTGTAAGGAGACAAAAAGAAGGATATGTTAATGTCTCCGCGTGACATAGCAGGGGTGGAGCTCCATAGCATGCTGAATATTCCTCGAAAAGGGGATGACTCTACGAAATGGTAAGAACGTAAAGTGGGTGAGTGCGAAGAAAGGGAGTGAGAGACGAAGGGCAAAAAAGATCTAGAGAAGTCGACAGATGGCTTGCTAATATAAATCGTCCCCTTACTACCCATTATAAAGCCATCGAGTTTGCATAAGGCAACTTGCATTTCTCCCCCACTCCCCCCCCCCTTCTCGCTTTCTTATCCAACTCTTGTAATTCCTCTTCCTCTCGCTACATTTGTGTATGCGTGTAGAAAATTTTCCGCGGAAACCTCTCATATAATTTACCCTCTTTGCTGATGCTGACCCCGCTTCTTCTCGCGAACCCTCCGAATAATTTGATAAACTTTGACGCGCGGTTTGTATACGGTATACGAATTGTTCTTGACGAAGGACTTTCTTACTCGCTCGCGAAGGAGCGAGAAAGAGAGTCCATCAAGCCACTTGATGAAACTAAAACCACCCTTGCCCTTTCGGCCCTGTTCTTCACGTCTCGTAATTTATTCCTGCAGCGCAATCCTTTTTTTTGCCCAGACCCTCCTTCGTCGGGAGTGTCGCATAAACAATATCGCGCTGTAAACAACGGATACTGGGGCTACCAAGTTTTCGCCGCACTTTTTTCTCTCTCATACGTATCTACCTATGTACGCTCGCGAGCACGTGATAATAATATTGCGAGGGTTAGAGACTGTTAGTCGGTGTTAGGGACTCCCTGTCTCGGTTGGAACTTTGTCATTTACGTTGGGCCACGCGTGTTTCGCTTGCAGACGAGCTTTCTGGATGACCGCGGTGGAGCTGTTCCACTGGCTACCGGTATGTGCACGTAGGACTCTATACATATGCATGTGAGTGGAACGTGGATAGGGAAAGTTTACTTCGGAGCCGGTCGGTTTCGAGGACCAACCCCCTTAGACGAGGGTCCCCATACTCAACGTTGCGTAAATCCCCAGGGCTTCGAAATCACTATGGATTGATGTGAGCGTATTTGGATAAAAGCTACTTTAAGGACATGGGCTGGAAATAAACGAGGCGTTTGGAAAAAGTTTGAGGCCCGCCTTCGAGATCGAGAAGTCCTGAAAGTCAACATTACGCTGATGGAACCGGTTCAAAATGCCCTTTGCCCATATATATATATGTATATATATGTGTGTGTGTGTATATATATATATATATATATATATATATATATGTATATGTATATGTATATGTGTGTGTGTGTGTGTGTGTGTATATATATATATATATATATATATATATATATATATATATATATATATATATATATATATATATATATATATATGTATGTATGTATGTATGTATGTATGTATGTATATATACGTTAGGGGGCACACGTTTAAGCTGTATTTTTTTCCTTGTTTTCACCATCCAATTATCTGACGATTTTTTAGGCAAATTTTTCAATTGCCTAAAAAATCGTCAGATAATTGTCAATAACAAATGAACTATGCAATATAAAAAAAATCCTACGGACTTCCATAGACAATGTATTTTTCAAGATATATTCAACATTTCAAGTGAATCGGTTGAAAATTGTCTGAGTTATGTTTCCGGCGAACTCAAAAAATGCAGATTTGAGATAAACGCTGCACAGCCGCCATTTTGAAATTAATCTCTTCAGAAAAGTTATTGTATACAGTCACTGATGAGGCGTTCCACGTCACTTCAGCCAGTAAAAAAAAATCCACAAATAATTTTGAAAAATCGAGTTACTTTATTGAAAAATATTCACCGAGTGGCGAAGTAAAAAAAAAATTCTGACGTTTTTTTCTCGTTGATTACCACTTTTTAACATTTTTCCATTCAAATGGGTGTATCTTTGGCAGGATTTAACGTATTTACATTAGTAAAAAATGAAAATGTGCGTCTTTTTATAGCCTTCCAGAAAAAGGTAATTCAGATTTTCTTGAGCAAGCCGAACGTCCGTTTCAGGGCAAAATATGCAAAAATATATTTTTTCTCACAGAAAGACACTCGTTATTTTATTTTTTTAAATTTCCCCGAATTGTGAATACGAAAAACGGATTTTTGGTATTTTTTATATTATGGGATTCCTAGACACCGCGAAATAACAGCTATTTTTATTAAATTTTTTTTTTATTAATATTCGATCGAAGAGTGTGGAGCACTCCAAGGCTCCAATATATATGACATATATGTCATATGTATTTCAAAAACCTGGTAAACATACAGCGAGTGCTCCACACTCTTCAATCGAATATTAATAAAAAAAAATTTTTAAATAAAAATAGCTGTTACTTCACGGTGTTTAAGTATCCCATAATATTAAAAATACCAAAAATCTTTTTTTCGTATTCACAATTCGGAGAAATTCTTAAAAATAAAATAACGAGTGTCTTTCCTTGAGAAAAAAAATATTTTTGCATATTTTGCCCTGAAACGAACATTCGACTTGCTCAATAAAATCTAAATTAATTTTTTTCTGGAAGGCTAGAAAAAGACGCACATTTTCGTTTTTCACGAATGTAAATACGTCAAATCCTGCCAAAGATACAGCCATTTGAATGGAAAAATATTATAAAATGGCAATCAACGAGAAAGAACGTCAGAAATTTTTAAAAAATGTCGACACTCTGTGAATATATTTCAATAAAATAACTCGATTTTTCAAAATTATTTGTAGATTTTTTTCTTACTGGCTGAAGTGACGTGGAATGCCTCTGATATGTATGACAAACACCCTTTTTTATAATCGCGATTTATTTTGTAGTTTTTCTGAAAAAAAAATCCCCAAAAAGTATATTTTTCTGACTGTAGAGTGCCCTACCCCTTAATGAAAAAAAAAATGTCGGGAAATCTACGAGCGGTCAAAACATGTATAGAGGTCGCTCAAGCCTCCGAAAAATTCAAATTTTCAGTAAAAAATCGAGTTTCTTTTTCGTCCACTTCTCACCCATGAATGTTACGCTTTATAATTCTTAAATTAACCTCGCGAAAGCTTTAGCCGGCCAATGAATATTTAGTGGTCACTCAAAAGCTTCGAAATTTCCAAATATCGCCAATTTTTTTTTACTCTTCTCACTCACAATTTTCCCGCCTTGTAAAATTTTCAAAACAATTAATCCTTTTTTCTTCATAAACAAATTTTTCAAATTTACCTCGCACTTTTAATTCAATAATTATAATCTTTGTTCTCATAAAATAATTCTTTAAAGCTCTTGTCCGTAAATAAAATTATAGGTCGTTTTATTCGTAAAACTGAAATGGCAGCTGTTTTCCGTGCATCGTAATGTGTCCCACAGTCGGTCTCGTTAGTCAAACTGCAGACCATTCGTAGCTGTGCTCTGTGACGAGTGACGCCATAATACAATAATGCATAATAATACATAATAACACATATTGTCTAACTGGCCAATTGTTACAAATTGTAATAAATCATTCAGAAAATGTAACACTTCGCTCTTTATTTTGTTTTTATGCTACAAGGAATTATACTGCATGCGAGATTTATTTTTTGGTGGAAATTGTAAATTTCGAAAACCTTGAGCGACCACTAAATGTCAATTGGCCTATTAGAGCTTTCGCGAGGTTAATTAAAAAATTATAAAGCGTAAAATTCATGGGTGAAAAGTGAACGAAAAAAATCGATTTCTGAATGAAAATTTAAATTTTCGAGTGGCTTAAGCGAGTTCTAAAAAAATTTTGACCGGTCGCAGCTTCGGCGACAATTTTTTTTCAATTTAAAGAAGATAATTGGATGGTAAAAAAAATGGAAAAAATAGGGCTCAAATTTGTGTCTTCCTAATATACGTATATATATTCAAATAAAAGCAATTTCAAGGACCTGCCTGTACCCTAAATGAACGATTCGTTTGAGAAACGTTTGAGGTCTGCCCTCGAGATCCAGAAGTCCCGAAAATCGACACTACGTTGATGGAAAGGGTTCAAAATGCCTCATGCTTAAATATACATATATACGACGATATCTAAATTGAACAGCGCAGGAGGGGGCGAGGGGCGAGTCTGGGGGATGTCTGATGCATCCCGCAAGCTTCTCACACGACATACATATACTTGCGAGCGTGTACATACGTATATACATCCGGATATACGTATAACGGTTGTAAGGTTCCTCCTCGTTGGATCTGAAACTAGATAAGCCAGTGAGCTTATGTCCATAATGTAATCCGGTCAATCTACGATCTTGGGCGTACGCTTCATCTGGCTACAACGCTGCATGCATTTGCCTACGTGTATCCTACTGATATAAAAAAACCTCACCAACACACGAGGATATATATACAGAGCGTGTGTTATCGAAGAGACACGATAAGAGAATTTTTTAACTGCGTCCGAGTTGGGTGGCTGTAGGAAAATCATGGCTGATGTTATATATTTTATATATATATATATATATGTATATTTATATGTATGTATGTATATATAAAGCTTTTAAGGGTCAGAAGTGAACAAAAGAAAAAATCGATTTTTTAATGAAAATTTGAAAATTTTGGAGGTTTCTACGACCTCTAAATATTTTTTGACCGCTCGCAGATTTTGCGACGATTTTTTTTTTCTTCACAGTAGAATGGTGAGCAAAAGGGCACAAATTTGTGCTCCGTTTTTTGTTCCTTTTTCTCACCATTCTACTGTGAAGAAAAAAAAATTGTCGCAAAATCTGCGAGCGGTCAAAAAATATTTAGAGGTCGTTCAGACCTCCCAAATTTTCATTAAAAAATCGGTTTTTTCTTTCGTTCACTTCTCACCCATAAATTTTACGCTTTACAATTTTCAAATTAACCTCGCGGAAGCTTTACGCGGCCAATGAATATTTAGTGGTCGCTTAAGAGCTTCGAAATTTCTAATTTTCGCCAATTTTTTTTTCTTCATCTTACTCATAAATTGCACGCTTTGTAAAATTTTCGAAACAATTAATCGTTTTTTTTTTAACAGATTTTTCAAATTAACCTCACACTACTAACCGAAGAATTATAATCTCTGTTCACATAGAATAATTCTTTAAAGCCCTTGTCCGTAAACAAAATTATAGGTCCCCCGTTCCATCGGGTTAGAAGTGTGAGGTAAATTTAAGAAATCCGTTTCTGAAGAAAAAAAGGATTAATCGTTTTGAAAATTATACAAAGTGTCAAATTTATAAGTGAGAAGAGAAAAAAAATCGTGGCAATTAGAAATTTCGAAGCTGTTGAGCGACCACTAAATATTCATTGGCCGGCCAGAGCTTTTGCGACAATTTTTTTACCCCTTTAAAGTAGATAATTAGGTGGTGAGAAAAAGGGAAAAAAATTGAGCTCAAATTTGTGCTACCCTGTAGCCCTGTAGCATATGTATATATATATTTGTATATATATACATATTTATATATACATATAAATATGTATATATGTATATATATATATATATATATATATATATATATATATATATATATATATATATATATATATATATATATACATATTCCTGAAGAATATGCAAGCAATAAGTAGACGTGTGCCCATCGTACTTCCGGTTAGACACTACACGACGGATAAGATAAAATTAAACGAAGATGAGATAAAATGCATCGCAATGACTCGAACTCGAAGGGCTGGGGTGGCAGCCATTGCAGTTGGCAACGTAGCGAGTAGCGGAAAAACTTTCGGGTGATTTATTGTCGCGGGAGAAAAGTCATTTGCGCGAAGTTTGAGAATTGTATCCATTCCTGCGTGCGGCAATGCTCGGTGTTATACGAGACTTGAGCCAGGCTTCCGGATGAGACGCGCGCTAGATCCGGAAACTCTCGGGGATAAGGGCAGATGCAAGCCAAATTGCCTCGGCTCGGTGGGCACAAGTCGTTAAAGTTAATCAACGCCCACGCCGAATCCTTTCGTCGTGTTGCCAGCGATCGTTCCTACACTCGTTTACTCTCTCTCTCTCTCTCTCTCTCTCTGCAAATTTCCTTTCTCTCTCGTTGTCTTTCGCTCGAAAGTAGACGCAATCGAGTTAATCGCCACGCGACCGCACCAAGATCCTCGTCGGAATTTGATTTTTCGGAAATTAGACGTAAGTGCAATGCGGACTGGCGCATCGTCATCTGTCATCTTGTCATTGTGGTGATAAAGAATATTGCAATGATCCCCATAGAATTCCTATGTCTCTACAACGGGGCAACAGTGTATATAAATGACGTGGGAACAATTGGCCACGATGAGGACTATCTCATCGCTGGCTGAAAAACTTGTTCCGGACGAAAGTTTCCCATTTTTTTTTCACGTGGGGCGAGATGACCTTGACATCAACATTGGGTCGTGTTGATTGAGTGAGGTTGAACAAAAATATGTACATTTTTTTATCAACCCAGAAATAAAAAAGGTGGGTACTTCAAAATCACTTTGAAAATGTCTGGTAAATAAAAAAAGTCATCTTGCCGTTATAGGGTCTAGGGATTTTTGTTATCCTGGATCGTAGGGTCTAGGGATTTTTGTGATCTTAGAGCCTCGTGTCTAGGGATTTTTGTAATCCCAGTGTCTAGGGGTTTTTTGTTGTTCTAGTGCCTGGGTATTTTTTCAATCCGGGTCCCTGAGGTTTTTTGTAATCCTGGTGTCTAGGGATCTTTTAAATCCTAGTGTCTAGGGATTTTGTGCCCCTGTATATCTAGGGTCTAGGCCTTTTTGTGACCCTGGGTCCCTAGTGTCTAGGGATTTTTGTGGTCCGAGACCCTAGTGCCTAGGGATATTTCGATTACTTTCCTGTTCTTGAGTTATGTCGATGTTTCAAGATGAATCGGGTGCCCTGTGCCGGCATTCAAGTCGCCTTGAAAACGTCCAGTCAATAGAAAAAGTCAACTCGCCATTTTAGGATCTAGGAATTCTAGTGATTCTAGTGAAAAATCGTTTTTGTATTGCCTAAACCGATGGATAAACTGTCCAAAAATATGTTTACAAAGATATTTGATATTGATATATCCTCCTATTGAAAACGTTGAAGCGCGTTTTCTTCAGTTCTCATTTTCACGATTTTTCCAAATTGGCGGGCGTGATAGAAAAAAAATAAACGACCTATTGAATCAAACCAAAGTTTATTTGCTTCAGTATAAAAATCTATTTGTTTTTTTTTTCAATTCAGTCAAGAATTACGAGCTGCATCTTTCCCGCTGATTGGGGACTGCAGTGGCAAGACGCACATGGAATAGGCCGATTAATCTGCAGTCATTTATTGTTTCATATTGGATTTTTTTTATACATTTCAAATATGCATGAAAAGATACCTCAATGTTTACTAAGCTCACTTACTTTTTTCGCTCCTAAAAAAAATCGTGACAAACGCTTTTTTGGACCTTCTAATTCAGGCTCCCGCCTTAAGGTGTCTCCCTCCCTTGAATGTTTCGTCGTTCCACTTGAAATGGGACACCCCGTGTATGTATGTGCACCCGTTAATTAAAGGAATTTATAGCTCGATGCTTTGAGTTAGGCACGATTAGGGGTGGTTGGTTCCAATGTTCTCTCTTTTGCATGCAGTCAGCGATGCAGCGAGCTGGGGGTGTGAGCAGGAGGAACGGCGAATGGGGACGTGGAATATCCACTGTGGGGATTCATCCCTCCGGGTCTCGTAACCCATGACCCTCCCGTCCTAAAACATAGTGCGCTTGTCTCACCCAGCTGATGGTTAACTTTTCCCCCGTCTACGTTTCTCTCTCTCTCTCTCTCTCTCTCTCTCTCTCTCTCTCTCTCTCTCTCTCTCTCTCTCTTCTCTTACGACCCTCGCGTGTAACGCCACGTTGATATTATCTACCGCACCGAATTCGGAAGCCTCCATGTAACGCTGCTAATATTCCACCGGACTATGCTGACAAGCCTGACGAATTTCCAGTACGAAGCCCTAATTGTTTGTACAATCGTGCTCGTCCATCTTCCTTCCTCCTTTCCTCTTTCTTCATCCGTATAAAAATCCCAGGACGACAACAACGCGTTTTCCGAAACTTTGTGCATTTTTTCGAAACATTTGTCCGCAAACGATAGCACGTCTTATTGGGTTGGAGAAAAGAAAAAAGATTCATCGATGGAATGCAAAGCATAGGGTAAAAGCCGGATAGTTGCCCCAGGGGGATACGTGCCCCGGGTTTGAATACACTATGTTAGAGATGGTGGGGGGGTTAACGTTTGACTGTGATTGGAAGGGCCCCTTCTGCGGGTCTTGGTACCAGTGCCGGCGTTAGGGGGGGGGCGCGATGGGGCGACGGCCCAGGGCGACAAATTCAGGGGGGCGCCAAGGTCTGGAGTTGGAGTCTCCTGCCTCCCCTGGTGCAAACCCTCAAAACTGTGCTCTACGCTCTGTGCATATGGATATTTTTTATTGAGATTTTTTTTAGATGGATTTTTTGAGGGTTTGTGGTCGAGGAGCAATTGAAAGACTATTCGGACACGTAGTCTTTTTTACACGATATTAAAAAAATTCCGGAAAAAAAGGAACCTGCAGTATTATGTGCAAATCTCCAGCAGAAGCTTACTGTTGGTTCCAATTCCGATATCGATGGAGACGGACTATGTGACGAGCTCATAAGTCTGAAGCATTTTCTTCCCGGTGACAATATTTCGTGTATAACCGTTCTCAATTTCATACAACAGCGCGAAATTCAGGAACTGTATCCAAATGTTTGGATTGCTTTCCGGATTTTTGCAACCATTCCGGTTACAGTTGCAAGTGGAGAACGCAGTTTTTCAAAACTAAAATTAATAAAAACGTATCTTCGATCAACAACCTCTCAATCGAGACTCTCTAACCTGGCTACTCTGTCGATTGAAACTGAAATCGCTGGACAATTAGATTTTTCTCAATTAATTCGTTCATTTGCTGACAAAAAAGCCCGAGAGGGAAAATTTTACTGAAGAACATCATTCAAAAAAACAAACAATTTAAGAAAATTTATCAAAAATTAACAAAATGTTCAATCTAAATGAAAAGTAAAAAAAAAATGTGCAAGAAATTCAAATTCGAAAAGAAATTTGAAAAAATTTGTGAATGACAAAAAAAATCAAAAGGAATAAAAATATTTAAAAAAATAAAAAAAAATAAAAAATGTAAAAAAAATAAAAAAATATAAAATAAAAAAATTGAAAATTTATAAAAATATAAAAAAGAGGAGCTACAAAACGTTCTACGTCCGCGTCGTTAGCTCTGGGTAACGTTAAAGGAAAGATGAAATTCTTAATGTAAGTTTACTTGGGATCAGCAAAAAACTAACACTTGATATTGCTTCCCTTAAGTGGGCGCCACAATATTTTCGCCCGGGGTGTCAGTGGCCCTTTCGCCGGCACTGCTTGGTACCATGTAAACCTTCAAAGTAGGCGCACGCGTTTTGTCCGTGTGAGCGAAAATCTTCCGCGGTACAACTTTGACGGGCGTCGAAATTATATTGGTACGTAATTTCGATTGAATATCTTTATTACTGATTGTTGTTTCAGTCAACTTTTTGTTTCTTAGCACGCATTAAAGTTTAAGTTAGTCTGTTTACTAGGTTTTATGGTTAAATAGATTTTATTTATTTCGCAAATAATAAGGGCAAGTATCCGTATCAAAAAGGATAGTCGCCCCATTTACTTTGGCGGATAGTCGCCCTAGGGCAACTATCCGCAATTGTAAATTATTTAGCGAGCAAAGGCAGATTTTGTTCTTTTAGTGGTTTTTCCAACTTGTTGTGACTATAATTTGTTGTGACTAACAAGTACCAGGCGTTTCTGGAGAGCCTGCGTTACGTGAGGGCGTACAGGAATGTGAGTCTGATCGAGGCTTTGCGCTAAATCAGCGGAACAAAGTGCCCCAAACTGTCTTAAATGAGACTGAGCAGAATAGCACGAACCAAGATCACACGCCACCTAGGCCGTCTTCAAGCCTTTTGAATCTTTCTGAAGACTGTTTAGCCCTAGAAGATGGCCACATTGAACATTACATCTTTCATTGTACTGAGCTATCGAAGAGAAAATAAAGAAAACAACCGAAATAACGGAAACTAAAATTAGGGTAGCGAAAAAAAAGATTGTAAAACAGTTTCAAAAAACAAACCGGCTGGCAGCAAGAAAAGCATTGTAAAGAAAAGAGGGCAACGGCAAAAAAAGAAAAAGGCCAAAAAAAACATCTAAAGGAAAAACCACCGAAGGACTACCAATTAAAAGAAATAAGGACAAAAAATCGATAAGAGACACTGAAAAAATATTACAGGTGAAAAATGCTAATTCCAAAATAGAAGATACAAATAAAAAAGTTCCAGTTGATGATAATTGCGCAGAACGTTTTGAGAATTGTAATTTAACTACATCGACATCAGATTGAATTCAATGTCGGATATGTCGAATGTGGTTGCATGAAACTTGCACACCACTGCATAAGATGTGGAAAATTGAAAACCCTGGCTTCTGGTATAATGATATAATTCTCTGAATATGTGGTAAATTGACATAATTAATGCTTATGCCAAAGCTGATTGCCATGTTGTTCTATCGTTAAGATAAATAATAATATTTTACTAATAACTTAACTAATTTCAAGTTTGGAGGCTATTTCTGTTGTATTTTTATAGTCTAAAACGTTAAAACTTAATACTATTTTATCATGCTGATTAATATTGTAATTAGTACGTAATAAAGGATCTCAGTAAATAATAAAGATTGATTACTTAAATTGATATAAATTTGTTTCTATCTAATAAAATCATTATGAGGCGTCTATCCTCCCACGAGGCAAGTATCCCCCGAAGCATTTTTAACGTTAGGCTACTATCCACCACAGTAGGCAACTATCCGTTTTTTGAGAGGTCGAATAAAACAGGATTTACTCAAAATCAGTATTAATTATCAATACAAAAATAGGCTACTATAAAAGATCAAAGACCTATGTTTTAATATACATATCGCATTATTCTTAGTAAGTACATATTTTTTAATAATAGAGCTTTTTTGAAAAGTGGGGCAACTATCCGGCTTTTACCCTATTCATTTCTATTTTTTCATGGCTTCATTTTCATTATCATCAAAAAATGTTCGTTAAATATTTAGGCTGATGATCTCTAACGAGGATCCTGAAAAAAGTCAATTATGGAGGTCTAAAATTGACAAAAAAAAATTAGGCTGCGGTACTGTAAAACGGGGCTACTTTGACATTCAGGGTAATTTTGACAGTTTTTGGGGCTACTTTGACAGAGCGTCAAAATACGTTTTCAATGTGTGCGCAGCGAGCCTGCTTGACCTTCTGTGGCGGGCGGCGGGTGCAGGGAATAAATTTGAACAACAATTTGTTGTTCAAGTTTATTACAATGTTGCTAAAGTTGATTGTAATGTTGCTCAAGTTGATTTTGATCTCAATGACAATTACAAGATTCATTAAATGCCTATAATAGCACCCCAAATACTTGATATTTTTTATGTAAAATGTTTCCTAAGGGAGGGCACCACTGTAACTGCCCATTTTCGACCGTTTTCTTTGGATTTTTTTTCAAGAATGGAATTAAATACATGGTTAAAACAGCTTTTAGGTATTACGAGGTATATATTGAAGTATGTAAAAAAAAAATTATTTGTCAAAAGTATACACAATGGCGGCGCACGAGTCACTATAGCACTATTGTTTTTCAGTCAACCCTCTCCGCGACACGCAGTAGAACTGTCGTAAATTTAGTCCCGGAACTAACAAGGAACATCCCTCAGGTGACACCCTTCGATTTGGTTGAAATTTGGATATGTTATAAAGCACCGAAAAGTAAGCGATACGTATTTTTTTTTTATCGGCGGAAAAACGGTTTTAAGGGATAAAACCACCCCTCGAAAAAAGGCATCTCTAGGGTTAATATAGCAGTTTCACACACAAGGAGTCCACCGATTTCAATGAAACAAAAACGAAAATTCTTCTAATCCGAAGCAATGAAAAATCCACTATAGTGACATTGCAAAAAAAATTAAGGGGTGACCCACCCCTATATTAAAGGGTGGTTTCACCCCTTAAAACCGTTTTTCCGCCGATAAAAAAAAATACGTTTCGCTTACTTTTCGGTGCTTTGTAACATATCCAAATTTCAAGAAAATCGAAGGGTGTCACCTGAGGGATGTTCCTTGTAAGAATGAAATATCTTCATTAAGGGGAGGGTAGGGGTTTGCACTTTTGAAAAATCGATTTTTTTGTCTTTTCTTATAGTTAAACATTTCAAGAATATAATCCCAAAATATCAAGTCAATCAGAGCAAAATTCTCGAAGTTATTGACTATTTAGTCCCGCTCCTCTGTAGCTCCACTGTAGCTCGGACTTCTTTAAACTTCAAACGCGTTTTTCTCGAAACCACTTTTTCAAAGTCGTTGGTCACTGCCATTTGAAAACTACATGACCGATTTATCTCAAACTTGGTACACATTTTCTACATATAACATACCTCCCCCCAACGATTGGTTTGAGATTTTTTTTACATTGAGGGGTTTTCCACCCGCAAAATGGCGGAATTTTTCGTGAAAAATAGCACTTTTCACTTTTCATGACCACAAAAATTTAGAAATGAAAATAAAAATTATCAAAGACCGTTGGGTGGAGGATTTGATGATACTTTGACTAAATTTTAATGGTACCTGATTTTAGATAATTTCTAGCTGAGATACAGTGAACACCGCAAATCGTGTTTTTGAAAAGGCGTTCTTGGAAAAGCTTTGTCACCGGCTTGTTTGTGGATATTTTCGCGTACAAATTTCACGGAATGTTCTTAAAATGACACTTAAGGCGATCATCTAGTTTCTCGGGTCGAAAAAATCGATTTTTTTCTTCATAAATCACATCTACAACATGTGTAGAAAATGTGTGCCAAAGGATTTTTCGATATTCGAAGTGGTTCACAAGTTACGGCCCTGGAACGTAGCAGGTATACGGAGCAGGTATACTTTCAAACGCGTTTTTCTCGAAACACCATTTTTCGAAACGGTGACCACGATATTTCCGAAACTACTGCACCGATCTTGTTCAAATTTATACAGCATCTTTAATATGTTATAAGCCAGCGATTGAACTAGGATTATCATGATTGCTTCGATAGTTTTTTTTGTACGAGCGAAAAACTTAAGAAAAAATGAGTAAAAAATAGAATGTAATTTTCAAAAGTGTATAAAAAAGTCAATTTTTGTAATTTAGAATTCACTCTAGTTCAATCGCTAGTCTTAAATATGAAGATTAAAATGCCGTTTGGTTTTTTGATTTCAGATAAGCAGAACAGCCGCAATCTTGGTCACCGTCAAGCACCTCTTTTACTTGATGTCTTCCTGTCGGCCACTATAACGTTTATTCTATTATATATTTTGACTTCAAAACATTTGTAAAGCTTATTTAAATGTTAATAAAGATTGTGCAAAAACAATGAGATTGATTATTTCGATGCTTTGCCCGTAAAAAAATATTGAAAAAGCCGTAAAAAAAACAGCCGAGAAACTAGAGGACCGCGTTAAGAATGTACAAAAGGTTTCAATAAATTTACTCTATCCAAATAGATGAAAAAAATTCGCAAAAAAGTGTTTTTTTTTCACGCTGAAACCCCTACCCTCCCGTTAATAACGATGACAATTCGGTTTTAAAAAATCGTTGTTTTTCATTTCATTCCATGTAAAATGCATAAAATATTACATTTTTTATCAAAATAATTCCAAAGTAACCCTTAATCTCAAGTTGCATTTCAATGCACTGTCAAAGAAGCCCCGCGCTCGGGGCTACTTTGACACTTTGAAAAATGTGCGAATCAAATTGTGAAGGGGTGGTGGAGTTTGACTTTCTTATACATTTGATGGCCAAAGGACACACTGTTCTGTTGGAGCAAGAAAAGTTGGTATCTAGGATGTTAAAAAAAAGTTACCTACAAAAAACTTCCAAAACCTGTTCAAAGTAGCCCCGTTTTACGGTACCATTTTAAACTTCAAGATCGTCAAAATTCGCGAATTTCCTATCGACGTCTGGAGCACCAAAGAGCAAGGATCTTTTATTCCCGTTCATCGAAGAAGAATAAAAAAGTATGCGATTTTCGAGAAAAAAACCGTCAAGTTGGGGCTTATTTCGTTATCCGAAATCTACCGAAGCCGCATAGCCCGAAGGAAAATGGTCTGAGACATGTTTGGAGAAGGGAATATCTGTGCGGGGGACTCGCATTGCCCCGAAGCAAAGCTATTTCTGGCTCAACGCAACGACCGTTCCCCCTGTCCCGCTTTTTTTCTTTCTCTTCTTCTTTCTCTACAGCGTGTAATACTTATTTTTTCGCGCTTCCATTTTCACACCCACTTGGTATTGGAAATTCTTGGATATCCTCGGAAGCAAGTATGCGACGGTGTGTGTTTTTTTTCTCGGTCATTCAGCACGTACGAGAAATTCTTGAGGACATCGATGGCGACTCGAGTGAGTGGTTTTGCCCGCCAGCCCAGGCCTTATCTACTCGCTCGAGAGTGTCCAGGGACTTGCGAACGGATCACTGTACAGTGATTGACAGTCTGGCGCACGGCAGCAAGGGTAGCGCGAGCGTATGATGCTTTTTGTCAATTTTGTTTTTGGTTTTTATCGTTCAATTGGCAAGCTCGTTTTTCGCTCATATCCGGTGGCTCTTCTCGTATCGACGCTGCTTACGAAAACTTTCGGTTTTCGCGACGAAAACTGTCACCTTTCGATATTTAAGGGGCTCTACCAGGGTGACACTTTCAAAAAATCGATTTTTTGCCTTTTTCGACAGTTTATACTTTCAAGAATATCGATATCATTTTATCTTGCAAAAATCAATAGTTAAATCTTTAAGGCGGTCCTCTAGTTTCTCGGGTCGAAAAAATCGATTTTTTTTCATAAATCACATCTACAACACGTGTAGAAAATGTGTGTCAAAGGATTTTTCGATATTCGAAGTGGTTCACAAGTTACGGCCCTGGAACGGAGCAGGTATACGGAGCAGGTATACGGAGCAGGTATACTTTCAAACGCGTTTTTCTCGAAAGACCATTTTTCGAAACGGTGACCACGATATTTCAGAAACTACTGCACCGATCTTGTTCAAATTTGTACAGCATCTTTAATATGTTATAAGCCAGTGATTGAACTAGGATTATCATGACTGCTTGGATAGTTTTTTTTGTACGAGCGAAAAACTTAAGAAAAAATTAGTAAAAAATAGAATGTAATTTTCAAAAGTGTATAAAAAAGTCAATTTTTGTAATTTAGAATTCACTCTAGTTCAATCGCTAGTCTTAAATATGAAGATTAAAATGCCGTTTGGTTTTTTGATTTCAGATAAGCAGAACAGCCGCAATCTTGGTCACCGTCAGCACCTCTTTCACTTGATGTCTTCCTGTCGGCCACTATAACGTTTATTCTATTGTATATTTTGGCTTCAAAAAATTAGTAAAGCTTATTTAAATGTTAATAAAGATTATGCAAAAACAATGAGATTGATTATTCCGATGCTTTGCCCGTAAAAAATTATTGAAAAAGCCGCAAAAAAACAGCCGAGAAACTAGAGGACTGCGTTAAGGAGAGATATACACCTAGATGGTCGAGGTCGAGGGTTTAGAAGCTATGAAAATTCCGACCGCCGTAGAAGACCTACACTATGGGCCTGGTATCGATGATTCCATGTAAGTTGACAAATTTCATGATTTACTCATTCCCAAATTTTCAAACGCGTTTTTCTCAAATCACGTTTTTCAAATCGGTACCCAAAATTTCTCGAAAACCAACGAACCGATTGCCTTGAGGTTTTTTGTGGTTATTCTATACACCATTATCTAGTACTTGTCATAGGATTTTTTTTCCGTTACTTAGTTTTTGTTTTATAGGCAAAATAGTAATTAATTTTTGGCCCAAAAATCGCTATTCATGTTCAAACGTCCGCCATTTTGTCATAAATCGATATTTTCAAAATCGGCTATGACAATTACTAGATTATAGTATCCATTTTAATAATCTTTTTGTTTTTTTTTCAGATGATTTTTGAAGAAACGCCAGTGGGTACCGTATACGCAGATTTTTTTACGACGCTCCAAGGATCATACAATATCCTTGTATATTTTTGATATTTTTAAATAAAGTAAATTAAACATATTTTTGAATGTATATACTTTTAGATAATTAAAACCCCACTCCGAAATTTCAAATAGCTGTCCGTAACAAAATTCACAAAAATGACCTTTTTTCCGGCTCCTAGGTGTTTATCTCCCCTTAAGGCGGTCCTCTAGTTTCTCGGGTCGAAAAAATCGTTTTTTTTTTTTCATAAATCACATCTACAACATGTGTAGAAAATGTGTGCCAAAGGATTTTTCGATATTCGAAGTGGTTCACAAGTATAAATCACATGCGCGAACTTTCAAACGCGTTTTTCTTGAAACACCATTTTTCGACACGGTGACCACGATATTTCAGAAACTACTGCACCGATCTTGTTCAAATTTATACAGCATCTTTAATATGTTATAAGCCAGCGATTGAACTAGGATTATCATGATTGCTTCGATAGTTTTTTTTGTACGAGTGAAAAACTTAAGAAAAAATGAGTATAAAATAGAATGTAATGTTCAAAAGTGTATAATAAAAGTCAATTTTTGTAATTTAGAATTCACTCTAGTTCAATCGCTAGTCTTAAATATGAAGATTAAAATGCCGTTTGGTTTTTTGATTTCAGATAAGCAGAACAGCCGCAATCTTGGTCACCGTCAAGCACCTCTTTTACTTGATGTCTTCCTGTCGGCCACTATAACGTTTATTCTATTATATATTTTGACTTCAAAAAATTTGTAAAGCTTATTTAAATGTTAATAAAGATTATGCAAAAACAACGAGATTGATTATTTCGATTCTTTGCCCGTAAAAAAATATTGAAAAAGCCGTAAAA
>OX101793.1:30935576-30943459 GCA_944452715.1 Ophion slaviceki | reverse complement strand
GGCTCACTTTCCACGAGCCCTCCAATTCTACCCTTCATCCCTTTCGTCCCTTTTCGTCCCCGGGTAAGGGCGCGCTCGCGCGAGGGCTCGAATCTGTCTCTCTCTGTCTCTCTCTCTCTCTCTCTCTCTATCTATCTTTCTCTCTCTCTTCTACGATTTAACGGGCTCTCGTCTACGATTTAACGTATCGTGAAACATATATAAGGTCGTTTCGGTTGTACGGTGGCGAAAGTCGGAAAAGGGCTGTGCACGTTGGGCCATCAGGAGTGAGAGAGAAAGAGAGAGAGAGAGAGAGAGAGAGAGAGAGAGAGAGAGAGAGAGAGAGAGAAAGACATATCTACTTACTGTTTTGTGGCTAGCTCGCGTGTGCAGGTCGAGTGCGTGACGACCTCCGTTCTTTCTCTTTCTCTCTCTCTCTCTCTCTCTCTCTCTCTCTCTCTCTCTCTCTCTCTCTCTCTCTTCTCTGTCTCTATCTATTTCTTTCTCCCTCTCTCCTTCGCGCTCTTTATATATATATATATATATATATATATATATATATATATATATATATATATATATATATATAGGGAGGCCGAAAGCTCAGGACATAAAACTTATTGTAGTTATATTTTGTAGTCGACACTCCGACGCCCGTGATTTCCGTGTATGACTCAATGCGCCGCTCTCGCCTCGCACGATACTTCACGACGGTTTAAAGACGTGTCTTAAAAGAGAGAGAGAGAGAGATTTGTCTTTCCGAGTGTCTACTTTCTATCTTTCTTCTTTCCTTCACTTTTTTTGGGTCTCTCCTTTAGTCCAGTAAAAGAGACGAAAACCCAGCACTTTTTTAGCGTACAATGTGAATTTTTGACTGAAGGTATACGGTTGCATACTGAAAGTAACTCCAATAAAATGTTGCCCCTCAACTCGCCCCACCCCTAAGAAATAGGGGTTGAAAACTTAAAAATCGCCGTTTCTCGATAATTAACAGCCCGATCAAAAAAGGTTTCGATCAAAAGTTGTTTAGAATAATAAAATACGTATACAGTTATCTGACTTCCAATCCTCTATCTTTGAAAATAGCGGCACAAAAACACGAGAGCACCACCCAGATTTTCGAATCGTTTTCGAATCGTTGGACGTCAGACAACTTTATACGAATTTTGTTATTCCAAACAACTTTTGTTTGAAACCGTTTTTGATGGGGCTATTGATTATCGAGATACGGCGATTTTTAAGATTTCATCCCCTATTTCTTAGGGTTGGGGCGAGTTGAGGGACAACAATGTATTGGGGTTACTCTCGGTATGCAACCATCTACCTTAAGTCAAAAAGCGCTGGGTTTTCGTCTCTTTTACTAGACTAAGACGTGTACATCAATATTCTTCGGATAGATTATTCATTCGATTTTTTCGGCAGCGAAAATTCTTACGATACCTTTTTCGGAGCATCCAGACTAGTGTTAACGTTTAATCGACTCGACGTCCCTCGCAACGACGAGCCGGTCCAGGTGGGGGTAATTTGTTCCCGGGTAAATTCTAAAGTTTTAAAAGTTTCAAAATTTTCAAAAAATCGACGAATTTTTTCAAGAATTTGTTTTTATTAAGAAGTAATTTTACGTCAGTTTTGAAATTTGTTTAGACAATGTTATACATTCTACATAATTTGCAGTCAACTGTGTAGACTTTCGCTGGCATCCCGAGTAAAAATGAATATATATAAACATACATAAATGTATATTAATTGATCATATACAATTGTATATAAAAAATGGCCCGATAGAATTTTATATATTTTTATATAAACGTATACAATTGTATATTCCAATATACAGTTATGTACGATAGCATATGAATATATACAATTGTATACGTTTATATACAAATATGTAAAATTCTATCGGGCCAATTTTTGTATACAATTGTATATGATCAATTAATATACAATTTTATATACAACATACTTTATGTATAATAATATACGATTGTACAGATTTATCTATATGCATAATAAATATAAAATCCTATAAATGATAATAATACACAATCGTATATTATTATATATAATGTATGTTGTATATAAAATTGCATATTAATTGATCATATATAATTGGATAGGAAAATTGGTCCGATAAAATTTTCTATACATTCATATACTATCGTACATAACTGTATATTAGTATAAACAATTGTATACATTTATATACAAATATATAAAATTCTATCGGGCCAATTTTTGTATACAATTGTATATGATCAATTAATATACAATTATATATGTTTATATATATTCATTTTTACTCGGGTTGTAATCAAATTTGGTAAATATATTGCATCAATACATAATTTGTTAAGGCGTTACCCCCACTTGTAGCGCAAAAAAAGGCCTTTTTTATGAATTTTTTTAAAGAAAACTACAAATCTTTTTTAATCGATCAATATACCATCTTAAAGAACACATCTTGAAGAACTTTCAGTAATTTTTTTATTGAAAAATATTACATTCTTTAGTGGCAAATGGCCGTCAATGAAATAATGTTTTTATATACACGGTTTGCGGTGACCAACATTGCGGCGAAATGGATCATCTGAAAAAAAAATGCGGATGGATTTAGTCAAATATAAGTATAAACTAGTCTTTAATCGAAGGATTTTAAAAAATATTCATTTTTCACAAAATGGCGGACAGTCAAAGTTAATGGTTCGATTTTAACGAAAAAAACGGCCGTTTTTGGCTATAAAACGGCCATTTTTTTCGAAAAAAAAATCGAACGATTAAAGACTACATTTTTATGTATTAAATAAGCCTGCAAAATTTCAAGAAGATCGGTTCATTAGTGTTCGAGTAATCTTGGTCACCGACTTCAGAAATGCCATTTTGAGAAAAACGCGTTTAAAGTTTAAATTTCAGTTTACACGAAGAAAATATTTTTTTTTGTAAACTTACATAGAGTCATCTATTCCGGGCCCATACAGAAGTATGGGCCCCGATACTTATACTTCAAAAAAATGCAATTAAAGAAAAATCGATTTTTTCAAAATCGCAAGTGGGGGTAACCCCTTAACTTTTAATAAACAATCTTTTGATTTACCTGCTTCCATACGCGAACAAAACCAAAGAAAACTTTTTCTATATCTAATGATATATGAAGCCATTTACAGACATATACAATTTTATATACCGTAAATAAAATTTTCACGTATATATATAATTATATACAACACTATATTTAATTATATATAACTGTATATGATATCTAATTATATAAACTCCCTATAAAAATAGTATCTCCATATATCATCATATACAGAACTATGTATAATTTTATCAAATCAAATTTGATGGAAGTACATTTATATCGGATTATATGTACCAATGTATAGAGTTATATACAATTATATATAAACCTATGTATAAATATATATGATTGTATATCATTTTTATAAAATTGTATCTAAGTATATACAATTATTTTTACTCGGGATGATCTCGACGAAGCTCTCTCTCTTTTTTTTCACGATTTTTTTCACGATCATTGGGATTTTTGAAAAAATTTTGAGAGAGAGAGAGAGAGAGAGAGAGAGAGAGAGAGAGAGAGAGAGAGAGAATGCAGTACTGAATGCGAGAGACATATGGAAGCCAGCAATAATAATGGCAATAAGAGGGGTAGGAAAGAAAAAAAAAAGAGTCAGAAATACTCGATTGCAAGTCCCTTCTCGTCGACGATACAGCGCGTATTTTGTGCTCCGCGAAAGATCACAGGCAACTGTTATTATCAATCTCGTTGCGCTTGGCAGAATTTAAACGACACGCAACACGCGACTTAGTCGCGCGGTAAAAAACAGCGAGAGGGAGTATACGAGAGAGAGACATTAAAGTGTCGCTTTTATTCTCGCTACAGCAATTAGGAACTATAGGGAGAATCTTGCGGTGGGGCATTCACTTCGAACGCCTTCAAACTACACGCGACATTTGACTGTCAAGTGCGCCCGGAGGTTTGCGTCCTCTCAGGCGTGAGAGGTCAGGGGAATTTGTCTTTGCTCGAACGTTTTTTCGCGACTTTTGACTGTTACTGCACGAATCTCCCTTTTCCCTAGTTTTGTTGGGCTTGCTCTATTGCTTTTTATTCAATTTTTCATGCAAAGTGTTAATTTGTTTATCGTTGCGATATTGTTTGCATTTTTTATGTTGTTTGAATTTATGTTATTTTTTGGTGTTTTTTTTCTCATTATGTTTTACTTGCACGCGATATTTTTTTGAAATTTATGCGTTATTTTTTGTTCTTTTTTGCAGTGTCTTTTTATTGCATTATACTTTTATTTATCTTCATTGTGTGTTATTCGTATGAGCCTATTATGTTATTATTGATTGTCATTATTTTATATACCCTTCTTATTTTTGTTATTTTTCTGCGTAATTTTTCAATATCATCCACTATTTATTATGATTTTCGCGTTAGTTTTTTTTTTCCACGAGCCTATTTTCTTATTATTCATTTTTACTTTCATTTCCATTTGGATAATTTTTAAATTTTCATGCATAATTTTTTTTTTGCACAAATGCGATCTTTATTCTACACTGGGAAAAAAAAATTTGTTCGTCCATCCGAAATTCAGTTGGTTTAAGAAAATGTATCTTTAAATACGTTCAACTTGATTTTTTTGTTAAAACGACAAAATTTCGAGACAACAAAATGCATTTTGCACATTCAACGATGCTTTTTTCTCGGTGTATTATTTTTGTATTCGATTCTCTATTATTTATCTGCAAAAGTGAATTTGCTTTTTTTATTTTTCATTTTTATGGAATTCCTTTTTTTGTTATATTTTTTAGTTTCTGTATTTTATTTTGCCCCCCCCCCCCCGCCTCTTCTTCCTTTACCCGCTCGATTCTTCCTCGAAACTGTATATACAGTTTCATGCTCGCTATGCTACATACACATGTATATACATATGCATATACATGTGTATATATATATATATGTGTGTGTGTGTGTGTGTATGCATGTATGTATGTATGTGTGTATATATATATATGGAGAGGGGGGGGGGGAGACGAGACAAAATTTTGTTCGATTTCCTATATATTTTCTTCTTACAAGCCTATTTTGTTATTATTCATTTTTATATTCATTTCCATTTGCACAATTTTTTTTATTTTCGTGCAGAATTTTGTTTGCACCAATGTTATTTTTATTCTATTATTTTTGCATTCGATTATCTACTATTCATCTACAGAAGGGAATTTTCATGTTTTTTTAATTTTCTGGAATTCCTTTATTTTTTTATATTATTTCAGTTTCTGTATTTTCTTTTCATGAGCGTATTTTCTTTTGCTCCCTGCCCCCCGCATCTTTCTTCTTCCTTTACCCCCTCGATTCTTTCATTTTGACAATCGCGTTTATTTTTTCAATTTGACGCCACCAGCGAGCATAAAACTATAGAGAGAGAGAGAGAGTGAGAGAGAGAGAGAGAGAGAGAGAGAGAGAGAGAGAGAGAGAGAGAGAGAGAAATCCAAGAAAACGACGAGAAAGGGAGAGAAAAAAAGAGTGAGAAGAGAAAGCACAGAACGATTTCTTTGATCCTCCCTCGATGTTGTTCGCTCTATCCGTCGTTGCCTTTCGACGGTACACAACCTCGTGAGTTTTCTCTCGCCCCTGCGCCGCGCGTCTACCAAGCTATGTAACAGGATTACCCCGCCCGTACGGTAATTGCTCGTGAATGCGCGCAGATATACACACGCGGGGCATCGACAATAGGCCCAAGGGAGCGTGGACCGAAGGGCCGGGCGGGGGGGGGGCGAAGGGAGCTTGCGAAGAAGAGGGTCTCTACTGCACTGCTACTGTCACCACTGCTCGCGCGCGCACACCGGATGAGCACACACTAAAGTCATCGCGCGGTTGTAGCGCTATTTTTGCGCTTTGCGGAAAGTTTCTCGAAAAAAAATTGCGCAAATGACAATTGCTCAAATACAATTTGCCGAAAACAATTGACCGAATAAACAATTTCTAAAATGAACAATTTCGCGAATGGATAATTTTCCGAATGAACAATGTCCCCAATGGACAATTTCCCGAATGAACAATTCCTCCAATGAAACATTTCCCGAACAAATGTTTACGACGATTTTTTCGAGATATCAATTTCCTTGGGTCGATTTTTCCTTGCATTAATTTTCTTGTTATTGATTTCGGCATTAGCAGACGCCAGAATCATACGTCCTCACGCTTAGCGTAACCCAGAATCAACGACGTGGTCGTGGTGGTTTCTGACTCCTTTTTCTTCCTTTTTGGTTTATTTTTTTTTCATTTTACTTAAAACAATGTTATATATATTTTTATTGAACCGAAACAAAAAATTTGTTCATTCGGCAAATTGTGTACGAGAAGTTGTCCTTTCGATAAACTGTGTTCGGGAAATTGTATTGGAGAAATTGTCATTCGGGCAATTGTTTTCGAAGAATTTTCGGCAAACGATTTTTCCCCCGTCATATGTATGCGGTCCATAAATACTCGGTCTCCTGGACATTCGTAAAAATATTTTTCGAATTTTCCACTACGTCTCGCCCAGACAAAAACAATTTTTTTCTCATTTGCAATCATAATTCAGGCTCTTCAAGCAAACTAAAAAAAATCCTATTGGTCTGATACTGAACAACTGCTATGTGGCTACTCCATTTTTAGCGTCAGAATTTGCGGCGCTTATGGTGCAAGCCCTGGAATTCGGATAAAAACAATTATGGGGCTCAAACAGTACCACTGATTAGGCCTTTTTTAATTTGTACAATGGGAAAAAAATTGGAGAGCCGAACACGTAAATAAGCTATTTTTAACACAGTATAGTTAATCATACTACGACCATGCAGTGAGTAAATGTGAAATTTTCCAAAAAGATTCGGAAACACGCCAAAAATATATTACACGTTTTAAAATATTTTTAAAACTTGCCAATAAGTTCTTAGAACATGCCTGAAAGGATAAAAAAAACATTCAGAAAGTTTCTAATACATGCAAAAATATCTAAAACATTCTAAAACTTTCGAAAACCTTCCAAAGATTGCTAAAACACGCTATAAAATTTATCAAGCAATACAAAACCTTCTAAAACAATGTAAATAGTTTCTAAAACAATCCAAAAAGTTCTAAAAATTTCCAAACTTTCTAAAATATTCCAAAAAGTTTTCAAAACTTTCCGAAAATGTTGCAAAAGCGCTCTAAAATATTAAAACAAGTTCTAAAATGTTCCAAAGCTTCTAAAATATTCCAAAAAGTTTTCAACCCTTTCCAAAAATGTTGCAAAAGCGCTCTAAAATATGCCGAAAAAGTTCTAAAATGTTCCAAAGTTTCTAAAATATTCGTTTTCATTCGAAATTTTCCAAAGACATTGCAAGAGCGCTCTATAACAAAAGATCGAACAAATTTCGTATCGATTTTTTTGCGCTTTTTCTCATCAGTCTGCAAATCGAAAGTCTCATAATTCTTCAACGGCATCGGAGGTCGACCCCGAGTTTTGCATCCAGGCTTGAAACAAACGGCGTAAAAATGTGTCAATTTTTTTTTATCGTCGTGTAATATATGCTGGGTATTTGATATTTCGATAAAATTCCTATACGTGCTCGAGTTATTTGTATTTCCGTTATCACCTCTTATTTGGGGGATAAAAAGCACCGATACCAAGAAACGAACAAAGTGTTAATGAAATTCTAGTTGTCACCATCTATTGAAAAGTTTCACTCGTCGCTGCTATTTTACCAGTGGCTTTTGCACTGTTAAATATATATTTGTAGAGAACTCAGAGGGTTCGAAAGGATTTTCCTCGAGGCATAGAATTGGAACAACGTGTTGCAAGGGCTTCCTAGGGTAAAACAATTGTAGATGTCCGACCACGTGCGAGGAGCCCGCA
>OX101793.1:30910576-30930576 GCA_944452715.1 Ophion slaviceki | reverse complement strand
AAGTATTTTCAGAGGGTCGTTCCTGTTTCTGGTCCCAACGAGCTTTGAGGCTCTAGTTATAGGAAAACTATATATATATATATATATATATATATATATATATATATATATATATATAGCGTGTCCCATTCACATAGCATCAAAATAACTCGAAAACGAAGATGAAAATCAAAAATCGCTGAAATAGGTGTCGAACGGTTTCGAAGGGCGAGCAGAATGCCATGATTCGTTTTTCATTAAGAGGACGTCTTCAAGGTGATTTCAAGGTCAACTTTGTTTTTTAAATAGGAACCTATATTTTTCATGGCAGAATGATATTTGCCGTAAAAAGACAATTAAGTTTTGTCCAAAACACTTTTTTATTGGGTCGTTATTTTCGGAGATATTATACATTTTCCCACACATCTACAGGGTGTCCCATCCCCATGGAGACATCGAAACAACTTAAAAATGATGAAGCGGAATAAAAATCGCTGAAATAGGTGTCGAATGGTTTTAAAGGGCGAGTGCAATGCCATGATTCGTTTTTCATTTTATGAACGTCCTCAAGGTGATTTCAAGGTGAACTCTATTTTTTTAAATGGGAACCTATATTTTTTATGGGAGACTCGTGTTTTACGTGAAAAGACAGTTAAGTTTTGTCTGAAACATTTTTTTGTTTGATAGTTATTTTCGGAGATTTTGTACATTATCTTATTTATATGTACAGGGTGTCCCACTTATATCGGAACATCGAAATAAGCCGAAAAGTGTAATCGAAGATATACTACCTTCGTCCACATATACACACACACACACACACGCGCGCATATATGTACACACACACACACACACATATATATACATATATACATACATATATACATATATATATATGGCAATTCATTTTTGCGGTCGTGTCTTTTTCCCTTCGGCAGACGTTTATACTCGTCCCGTTCATCAGGGGGATCATAAGTTCGCCTGCGCTTCCCAAATGAGAAAAAAATAATGATAACATCCCGTAGCTACTTTCGTCGACCCCCGCTTTTCGATTTTCATTCGCTTGACCGTTCCGGAACGTTTTTAGCGACGATTTCTCCCCCCACCCCCTCCCCTCGACCCAGCCGCTTCGATTCCCTCGATACGACGTTTTAGATCGAAATTATATCATTTGGGATATTTTTACGTCCCGGAGTTTAGATGCGCGCGGTTCTCGAACGAGCGCGGGGCTCACTCCAGTTGGGAAACATTGCCGAGGGTTGTTTGGGTTAATGCAGTATATTTAGGGTTGGGTTTGAGATAACTGCGATGGAATTTTGGTGGACCGAAGTTTTTACGAAAGTATTCAATACCAAAGAAATAAAACGCAATTTTTTTGGTCTAATTCGCAATTATTTATTTTCGAAAATTCCTTTTTCAAGGGATTTAATAATATACGCAATCTAAAAATATCGGACACGTAGATCATTTTTTACCTCAATGTTTTACGTGCAAGAAAAAAACCAATTCTTTTTTAAGGGTACATCTGTTTGGAGTCACTGAAAAAAAATATATTGCCCGTTCAATATCGTCCTCGCACCAATAATCGTGTCACTTGAGGCCTTGGGCCACTCTAGAGGCCACAAAAGGGCACATTTTGTATTTTTTTTAGCGAAACCATAAAATTAATCGAAAAATTACGAAATAGGGGTTTTATTATATACGTAATTGACTATACAAAATTATTTTTTCACAGCGATACATGTTAAAATGGCGACCGTGCAGCATTTTTCCGATGACGACTTTATTTCTGGAAGGTCAAGGGCCGGACCAACAGCTCATATAATTTTTGAGTTATGATGAGAGCCTAAAGTTTTTTCGATTGTATTTAAAAATAGCTATAGAAGTACGTAGGGTTTTTTTGATACAATGTTTTTTGAAAAAATGGCGCATTTCTAAAATAAAAAGTATAAAATGCCATGAGAAAATCGTCAAAAAATTGTTTACAAAATAAGAACTTTGCAATATAACAAACAAATCCTACGAAGTGTCTTAGAAAATGTAATTCTAAATATACAGTTAAAATTTCAAGTGAATCGGTTGAAATTTGTTTGTGTTATGAGTCCCGCCGAGTTGAAAAATGTAGTTTTGAGATAAACGCGTGTAAAGTTAGTAGAAAGTCACGACATGAATAATATTTCAATACCTTTAATTTGCGATGCCTGCACTAGAATTCGTAAATCGAGTACTTGGAGATTTTTCACACCCATAATCTTTTGGAATATAATTTTATAGGTACTAAGGTACCTTTTTAACAAAAAAAAATCGATTTTTGGAAAATCCTAGAGTGGCCTAAGGCCTCACGGAGTTTCGGGACAATTGACGATATGTTACCATGTCATTCAAATTTATACGGCAAATTCTTTGTCATATACTGACTGCACCCTCTAAATTTTAAATCGATCGTCTGCACCGTTGCTATAAAATTTACAGGTGAAGAAACACTTTTTAACATAGGTACATGCCTAATTGTCATAATGTAAAGTTGAATAAAATATAAAGTTTTTCACTCACAAGGAACATCACTTAAGGGTTTGCCGTCGATTTTGTTGAAACTCATATACGGGATAAAGCATTGAAAACTATTAGACACGTATTTTTTTGTCTGCAGAAAAAAGGTTTTAAGCGGGGAAACCACAACCAAAGAAAGGGGTGTCAAGGGGTTTTGCAGCTTCACCCACAAGCAGTCCACCGATCTGAATGAAACAAAAACCAAAATTCATCTGAATAAAGCGATGAAAAATCTACTATAGAATAATTTTTCAAAAATGACATTAAGGGGCTACGCACCTGTCTTCGCGGGATCGGTTCCTCCTTAAAAACGTTTTACCGCAGATAGAAAAATACGTATTTAAGGCGTTACTCCCACTTGTAGCGCAAAAAAAAGGCCTTTTTCATGAATTGTTTTAAAGAAAACTACAAACCTTTTTTAGTCGATTAATATACCATCTTAAAGAACACATCTTGAAGAACTTTCAGTAATTTTTTTATTGAAAAATATTACATTGTTTAGTGGCAAATGGCCGTCAATGAAATAATGTTTTTATATACACGGTTTGCGGTGACCAACATTGCGGCGAAGTGGATCATCTGAAAAAAACATGCGGATGGATTTAGTCAAATATAAGTATAAACTAGTCTTTAATCGAAGGATTTTAAAAAATATTCATTTTTCACAAAATGGCGGACAGTCAAAGTTAATGGTTCGATTTTAACGAAAAAAACGGCCGTTTTTTGGCTATAAAACGGCCATTTTTTTCGAAAAAAAAATCGAACGATTAAAGACTACATTTTTATGTATTAAATAAGCCTGCAAAATTTCAAGATCGGTTCATTAGTGTTCGAGTAATCTTGGTCACCGACTTCAGAAATGCCATTTTGAGAAAAACGCGTTTAAAGTTTCAATTTCAGTTTACACGAAGAAAATATTTTTTTTTGTAAACTTACATAGAGTCATCTATTCCGGGCCCATACAAAAGTATGGGCCCGGATACTTATACTTCAAAAAAATGCAATAAAAAAAATCGATTTTTTCAAAATCGCAAGTGGGGGTAACCCCTTAATAGTGTTCAATACTTTATCACTTGTATAAATTTCAACAAAATCGAAGCCGGACACTTAAGGGGAGATATACACCTAGGAGCCGGAAAAAAGGTCATTTTTGTGAATTTTGGTAAGGAAAACTATTTGAAATTTCGGATTGGGGTTTCAATTATCTAAACGTATATACATTCAAAAATATGTTTAATTTTCTTTATTTGAAAATATCAAAAATATACAAGGATATTGTATAATCGTTGGAGCGTCGTAAAAAAATCTGCGTACACGGTACCCACTGACGTTTCTTCAAAAATCAATCTGAAACAAAAAAAAACCAAAAAGATTATTAAATTAGATACTATAATGTAGTACTTGTCATAGCCGATTTTAAAAATATCGATTTATGACAATATGGCGGACGTTTGAACATAAATAGTGATTTTTGGGCCAAAAATTAGTTATTATTTTGCCTATAAAACAAAAACTAAGTAACGAAAAAAAAATCCTTTGACAAGTACTAGACAATGGTGTATAGAATAACCACAAAAAACCTCAAGGCAATCGGTTCATTGGTTTTCGAGAAATTTTGGGTACCGATTTGAAAAACGTGGTTTTGAGAAAAACGCGTTTGAAAATTTGGGAATGAATAAATCATGAAATTTGTCAACTTATATGGAATCATCGATACCAGGCCCATAGAGTAGGTCTTCTACGGTCGACGGAATGTTCATAGCTTCTAAATCCTCGACCTCGACCATCTACGTGTATATCTCCCCTTAAGTTCCTTGTGAGTCATTTGACACTTTTCCATAACTTTCAAAACAGTTATTCACACTATTTCGTGCGTAAACCTGCGATTCGGCGATTAGCGTGACATCTCCCCATGTTGAATAATATTTCTTCGATTGTAAATTTTACAGAAAGACTATAGACGATCGATTTAAAATATCGAGGGTGCATTCGGTATATGACAAACAATTTACTGCACAAATTTGAATCAAATGGTAACACATCGTTAATTGTCCCGAAACTCCTTAATCTTCCATTTTATCATAAAGCTGAGACTTGAAGATGAATTGAGGTTAGATATGTCAGCTGTCATCTGTCATCTGTCAACTGTCATTGTAGATATAAAAATCTACCGACGGCTCGCGTTTACCGAGTTCGGAATCGTCCCTCTAATCTTCATCGTCCACCCATTTAC
Source organism: Ophion slaviceki (assembly GCA_944452715.1). Lineage (NCBI taxonomy): Eukaryota > Metazoa > Arthropoda > Insecta > Hymenoptera > Ichneumonidae > Ophion > Ophion slaviceki. The sequence continues at coordinate 30,925,814 of OX101793.1, read as the reverse complement.
TTTCAAGAGTAATCTCGCCCCCTTTTGAGGGAATTGAGGGAAACCTCAATTGAGGGAAATTGAGGGAAAGGGTAATTGAGGGAAACCTCAATTACGCTCCGAATCACCGCTGATATTCCTATCGATCGACATTTAAAAAGCTTCGATTCTGACCAAAATTATGGAAAAATCGGTACCGAGCGATCTTGACCCGAGCCGTGCTCGAAACCGGAAGTCGCGAACGCAGTCTCGCACGAAACGTCCGCGAGTCAGTCCTGCTCGCGTAGGCATATGCATGCGTCTCTTATTTCTGTACTTGAATCTTGAAATTATTACGATACGAGGGAACTTGGGTATCGTTGGGTTGGGGCTGGGAGTGGAAGGAGGGGTAGATGGAGAGGAGAGGAGACGATTATATGTCCTTTGTAAGGGATTGTAGGGCCCTCGAATGAGCCCGTAAGCGTCGCTGATGACGCATTGTAAAGCTCGCTCTCTGTCTCCCTCCCTTCGAGGGTGCTATACGCGGACGCAAATCGTCCTCTCTCTCTCTCTCTCTCTCTCTCTCTCTCTCTCTCTCTCTTTCTCTATCTCTCTCTTTCTCTCTCTCTCTGATTTTCAACGCACGCCGATCGCATAGGGGTACGTTGTTGCGAGGATTTGGTCGCCTCTTATAGTTGGGAGGGGGGGGGCAGTGAAAGGAGCAAGTAATAAATAGGTATCCCTTCAAGCAAGTATCAAGGATCCATGTGAGTCTTATAGAAATGCTAGGGCGATTAGAATTAAATGCGTTATTACTTCGTTTGTTCCAAGACCGTATGCAACATTTTGGCTCGATCCACTGACCCCTCGAAGAATTATGACACTTTTCGAAGGAGTGCAAGGGGTCCAAAAAACAGGTCGTTGGGCAAGATTTTTTAAGGCGTTACCCCCACTTGTAGCGCAAAAAAAGGCCCTTTTCATGAATTTTTTTAAAGGAAACTACAAAACTTTTTTAATCGATCAATATACCATCTTAAAGAACACATCTTGAAGAACTTTCAGTAATTTTTTTATTGAAAAATATTACATTGTTTAGTGGCAAATGGCCGTCAATGAAATAATGTTTTTATATACACGGTTTGTGGTGACCAACATTGAGGCGAAGTGGATCATCTGAAAAAAAAAATGCGGATGGATTTAGTCAAATATAAGTATAAACTAGTCTTTGATCGAAGGATTTTAAAAAATATTCATTTTTCACAAAATGGCGGACAGTCAAAGTTAATGGTTCGATTTTAACGAAAAAAAACGGCCGTTTTTTGGCTATAAAACGGCCATTTTTTTCGAAAAAAAAATCGAACGATTAAAGACTACATTTTTATGTATTAAATAAGCCTGCAAAATTTCAAGAAGATCGGTTCATTAGTGTTCGAGTAATCTTGGTCTCCGACTTCAGAAATGCCATTTTGAGAAAAACGCGTTTAAAATTTCAATTTCAGTTTACACGAAGAAAATATTTTTTTTTGTAAACTTACATAGAGTCATCTATTCCTATACTCATAGAGCCATCTATTCTCAGATACTTATACTTCAAAAAAATGCAATAAAAAAAATCGATTTTTTCAAAATCGCAAGTGGGGGTAACCCCTTAATGATGAGAATAATGAGATGGCGAGGTCGGGATTTTACACACATTTGATACATTATCTTGCCAAGCTTGAGTTTTTTTTTTCATTGAACAATATTGATAAACAACGAAACTAGAATTATTTAAACAAAGTCTCACCGTTGCTGCATGGCCAATCGGTGCAGGTGGTTCTGGCAACCGGAGTCATCTTGAATGAAAAATAAAAAAAAGTATCTTTAGTATAATTATGAAACTTTCGTTCAACAGGATATATTTTTTTTTTTATATTTTGAAAATTACGAAAATGACGAGCTGTAAAAAAAGAGTTTGATTTTCGACCAAGACGAACAACTTTAATGGTTTGTTATCAACAAATGGGTAAACGTATGGAAAAATCATTGGGTCGTTGGATAGGAAATGTTGTAAACGATGCTCGGTCCGAAGGAAGAAAGGGTAAATCGCAAAGAGCGATAACCGTTTACGAAAATCTTTGTAACTCGGTCATTTTTCGAAATAAACAAAAAAATCTTCGTTGCAAATAAAAATCACGAACCTAGACTATGGAAATGTGCGATAATTTTTTTTTTCGCCTTTTATCTTGTTTCAAGATCCATATCAAATGTTCGGAGCAACGAGCAGCCGACTCGCGAGTTCCGGATCCGGCCAGATACAGCTGTGGCAATTTTTGCTCGAATTATTGTCGGACTCGAGTAACGCCGCTTGCATCACGTGGGAGGGCACGAACGGCGAGTTCAAGCTGACCGATCCGGACGAAGTCGCAAGACGCTGGGGCGAAAGGAAGTCCAAGCCCAACATGAATTACGACAAATTGTCGAGGGCACTGAGGTGAGTAAAGTCCCCGTTTTCTCTCCTTTCTTCTTTCCCTCGACGAGACACCGCCCGATATTATTTCGCGAAAAAAAAAAAACAATTTTCAAAATCGTTTTTTCCGCCTTGCAAAATCCACTCGTGTACCTCGTGCCAACCTTTGTTACTTCTGAAGAGAACCTGGACTTTCCATTCACTCGAGAAAAAAGGTTCGAAAAAACGAACGCAACGAGACTTATCATTCCAGCAACAACACAAACACGGAAGTTGTGGATTTTTTTCCTTAATCCTTCGAAGGATACGATTAAATATTTTTTTAAATAGTGCCAAACTCGAGCTGTCTAATTCAAGTGTAATATTCGTCGAATTCTGCTGACAATTATTAAAGCTGAGCTTAACTACATTGAAAGGCTATTTCGAAAATGCTAGTATCGTTATTTTTATTTTTTACTAATTGACAGGAATATATGTATTTATTTTTGTTTTTTTACAAGAATATATGCATTGATTTTTTATTTTTTGGCAGAAAAATAAGCATGCATTTTCAATTTTTTTTACAGAGATCAATGCATTTATTTTTTGTCATTATTTTATTTCAATTTTTCGGACGGGAATGAATGCATTTATATCTAAAAAATTTGACAGGAATGTATGCCTTGATTTTTTACTTTTTCGCAGAGATATATGCATGCATTTTCTTTTTTTTTTACAGGTATATATGCATTTATTTTTTACTTTTCAATAGAAATATATATTTTTTTTTTAATGTTGAATATATGTATTTATTTCAAAAAATTTTACAAGAATAAATGCATTGATTTTTTATTTTTGACAAAAATATATGCATGCATTTCCTTTTTCTTTTTACAAAGATCAATGCATTTATTTATTATTTTTTATCGGAAATATATGCATTTATTTTTTGTCATTATTTTATTTTAATTTTTGGACAGAGATCCATGCATTTATTTTTTTATTTTTTGTCCGAAATATATGCATTTATTTTTTGTCATGCATTTATTTTAATTTTTGGACAGAAAATGAATACATTCATTTAAATTATTAGACAGAAATAGATATATGCAGGCTTTTTTATTTTGTGACAGATTCGCATGCGTTTATTATTTACTTTTAAACAGGAATATATACTTTTTTAATTGTCGGACTTGTATCCCTTTTTTGTTATTTAAAAAAAATTTTGACAGAAATATATGCATGCCAATTTGGAAACGAATACATGATTTTTGTAGCTTCCGGGAGCGGGAGGAAAAAGACGGAAGAGAGAGAAAGAGAGAGAGAGAGAGAGAGAGAGAGAGAGAGAGAGAGAGAGAGAGAGAGAGAGAGAGAGAGAGAGCAAGGGAGAGAGAGGCGGGGAAAATGTTCAATCAGTGAAACGCAATGTACCCAGTAAATACATACAGGGTATATGCGGAGGAGCAAATACTAAATATCGATACGGGAACGTTCCGAATGCCACGAGGAAGCGACGGCGACGAAAGCCCCGCTATTATTTTTCGATCAGTTTCCCCAATTGGATTATCCACCCGTCGTGATTTCCCTTCCCCTCTCGGCCTGTCTGTCTCGACCCCCCCTCTCTTGCTCTCTCTTTCTCTGTCGTCCTTCTTCCGTCCACGTAATATTTCCAAAGGTCGAAAGCTTGCACAGGAAATTTGAGGGGAAATATTAAGAGGCCTAATGATCATTCGCCTAATGATTGAAATTGTCAAAATTAACGAGTTTAGAAAGTGCAATTTTTATTTCGATTAATCGCACAATACCGCAACGATACGAGTAAAGAAACGATTTTTCGAGCCCCCGTTGATTACCCTACGCGATGTCCTTAGAGGGTCTCCACAATCTTGGAGCCCAAAAAACAGGTAGATTTTCAATTTTTTTTTCCGACGCGACTATTGGGGTGTCGAGGTCGGAATTTCACACACAATTGATACGTAGTCTTGCCGAGTTCGAGTTTTTTTTTCATCCGAAAATATTGATAAACAACGAAGTCAATATTATTTAAACGAAGTGCCGCTGTTGCTGCACGGGCAATTGGTGTAGGTGGTCCTGACAAGTAGGTTCATCCGAAACGAAAAATTAAAAAATCTTCTTTCCGTAGAATAATAAAACCTTCGTATGACCGAACAGTTTTGGGAAATTTTGACAATTACGAAAATGGCGAGCTGTAGAAAAAAAATCGATTTTCGACAAAAAAAACGACCAATCGTTCGTTATTGACAAACGGATAAACACATCGAAAAATGATCCAGTCATATAAAAAAAAAACGTTATAATCTATGCTCCGTCCAAATTTAAAGTGAATCGGACGAATAGATTCTTACATACGACTTACATTGTTTCACAAAACATACTCTCGCAAAAAACGTTTTAAAAAAACGTGTAAATCGCACTAGGCGTTTCGCTGTAGCGCACTAGGCGGTCGAAGTCTTCACAAAAATTGTCACGACACGGTGAATTTTTGGAATTTTTACGATTCAACTTAAATTTTTTTTTTTAATATCCATAAAATTTTCAACTTTTCAAGTAAAATTAGCGATATGTTATTTTTTACACGCATTTCATGTTCCTAACGTACAAACTCTTAAACTACTAGTAACAACTAACGAGTAAAATCCATTAAGGCGTTACCCCCACTTGTAGCGCAAAAAAATACCTTTTTCATGAGTTTTTTTAAAGAAAACTACAAAACTTTTTAATCGATCAATATACCATCTTAAAGAACACATCTTGAAGAACTTTCAGTAATTTTTTTATTGAAAAATATTACATTGTTTAGTGGCAAATGGCCGTCAATGAAATAATGTTTTTATATACACGGTTTGCGGTGACCAACATTGCGGCGAAGTGGATCATCTGAAAAATAAAATGCGGATGGATTTAGTCAAATATAAGTATAAACTAGTCTTTAATCGAAGGATTTTAAAAAATATTCATTTTTCACAAAATGGCGGACAGTCAAAGTTAATGGTTCGATTTTAACGAAAAATTGTGAAGTTATGTTTCCGGCCAACTTACAAAATGCAATTTTGAGATAAACGCTGCACAGCCAACATTTTAAAATGAATCGCTTCAAAAAAATTATTGTATACAATCACTGATATGTATGATAAACACCCTCTCTTGTAATCTCGATTTATTTTGTAATTTTTCTGAAAAAAAATCCCCCAAAAGCCTATCTTTTCGGCCTCTAGAGTGGCCTAAGGTCTTAAATAAAAATCCTGAAACTGAGTATAAACGTGTGATAATAATTTCTCTAATTACTATTGTACTAAATGAAAAAAGTGTTAATAAAAGTGATTTATAGTCGCATATAGGTAACTTGGTAAAAAAAAATGATTTCCTACTTTTTAGTCCATTGAATAAAAGCTTGTTTCTTAAAAATATTTCTTTACACATAAATTTTCATTCCAAGCTTCTAAAAACCCGTCAATTTTCTGGGCTTGAGAAAAATCGTCGCAATTTGACCCTTTAAGGCGTTACCCCCACTTGTAGCGCAAAAAAAGGCCTTTTTCATGATTTTTTTTAAAGAAAACTACAAAACTTTTTTAATCGATCAATATACCATCTTAAAGAACACATCTTGAAGAACTTTCAGTAATTTTTTTATTGAAAAATATTACATTGTTTTGTGGCAAATGGGCGTCAATGAAATAATGTTTTTATATACACGGTTTGCGGTGACCAACATTGCGGCGAAGTGGATCATCTGAAAAAATAAATGCGGATGGATTTAGTCAAATATAAGTATAAACCAGTCTTCAATCGAAGGATTTTAAAAAATATTCATTTTTCACAAAATGGCGGACAGTCAAAGTTAATGGTTCGATTTTAACGAAAAATTGTGAAGTTATGTTTCCGGCCAACTTACAAAATGCAATTTTGAGATAAACGCTGCACAGCCAACATTTTAAAATGAATCGCTTCAAAAAAATTATTGTATACAGTCACTAATATGTATGATAAACACCCTCTCTTGTAATCTCGATTTATTTTGTAATTTTTCTGAAAAAAAAATCCCCCAAAAGCCTATCTTTTCGGCCTCTAGAGTGGCCTAAGGTCTTAAATAAAAATCCTGAAACTGAGTATAAACGTGTGATAATAATTTCTCTAATTACTATTGTACTAAATGAAAAAAGTGTTAATAAAAGTGATTTATAGTCGCATATAGGTAACTTGGTAAAAAAATGATTTCCTACTTTTTAGTCCATTGAATAAAAGCTTGTTTCTTAAAAATATTTCTTTACACATAAATTTTCATTCCAAGCTTCTAAAAACCCGTCAATTTTCTGGGCTTGAGAAAAATCGTCGCAATTTGATCCTTTAAGGCGTTACCCCCACTTGTAGCGCAAAAAAAGGCCTTTTTCATGATTTTTTTTAAAGAAAACTACAAAACTTTTTTAATCGATCAATATACCATCTTAAAGAACACATCTTGAAGAACTTTCAGTAATTTTTTTATTGAAAAATATAACATTGTTTAGTGGCAAATGGCCGTCAATGAAATAATGTTTTTATATACACGGTTTGCGGTGACCAACATTGCGGCGAAGTGGATCATCTGAAAAAATAAATGCGGATGGATTTAGTCAAATATAAGTATAAACTAGTCTTTAATCGAAGGATTTTAAAAAATATTCATTTTTCACAAAATGGCGGACAGTCAAAGTTAATGGTTCGATTTTAACGAAAAAAAACGGCCGTTTGTTTGGCTATAAAACGGCCATTTTTTTTCGAAAAAAAAATCGAACTATTAAAGACTACATTTTTATGTATTAAATAAGCCTGCAAAATTTCAAGAAGATCGGTTCATTAGTGTTCGAGTAATCTTGGTCACCGACTTCAGAAATGCCATTTTGAGAAAAACGCGTTTAAAGTTTCAATTTCAGTTTACACGAAGAAAATATTTTTTTTTTGTAAACTGACATAGAGTCATCTATTTCGGGCATAAAAAAAATTGCACTTCACATTGCCCTTCAAAAAAATGCAATAAAAAAAATCGATTTTTTCAAAATCGCAAGTGGGGCTAACCCCTTGATTTTTTCCCTACTGCTATTATTGTGTCCGAAGCACCGAGTAAGTTTCCCGTGTACGGTTTCGTTTTCTCAGGTACTATTACGACAAGAACATAATGACGAAGGTGCACGGGAAGAGGTACGCGTACAAGTTCGACTTTCAAGGATTGGCGGCGGCGACGCAACCGGCGGCGGCGGATCCAGCGGCGTACAAGTACCAGAGCGAGTTGTTCATGTCGGGTTACGGTCACGCCAAGTTGAATCTCATGCCACCGCCGGCGGCCTCGGTCTCGGTCTCGGTCCCGGGTGGCCTCTTCCAGTCGGCCTCGAGTTACTGGTCGAGTCCCGGCGCTAATCTCTATGCCGGTCATCACACCGCGTCCGGCCACGTGCCACCGCATCTTGGCACGTATCCGCATTACGCATGACCCACCCCGGAGCACTGGGGCGCCCTGGGGACGCCGCGTTGAGGCGCGTCCTTCGGCCCATCGTCATCATCACCCCGGCGAGTACGACTTCGACACGAGGAGGAGAACGAGGAGGAGGAGTGGGACGAAGATGGCTCGGAAAACTGGGGGGAACGTCTTCGAGTCTCATAAGGACGTGCGGGACAAAATTATGAGAGAGAGGGAGAGAGTAATAGCTGGTGAGTCGAAGGAAAACCGGAAGTGGAGAAATCCGGGCTTTCTGCGAGGCCCCTGGGGCCCTTGGCGATCCCGTGGTCCAAGAGAATCTTCAGAGCCACCAGCGAAAGATTCGCGCGCGAACCGGAAGTGAGGCCTCGCGAAGACGTTGGTGTGCTCGGGGGACGAAGTGATACGCCGAACCGGAAATAGACTCTGGACGAAGGCTAGTCGCGTTTGCGGTTGTAGAATAGACCAAAGGTAGAACGGAAGTGGCGAACAACCGGAAGTGAACGTAGCGCCGGCGACCACCCGGAAGTGGACGGAAGGGTAGTGCGCAACCGGAAGTAGACGCGTGCACGACTCGCAACCGGAAATTGACGCTCGCGTGGCTCATAATCGAAAGTCGATCGACGCGCATTAACCGGAAGTCGATCTGCGCGCCGTCCCGCAATCGGAAGTGCCCCTGCGCGCCGTCCCGCAGCCGGAAGTGCCCCTGCGCGCCGTCCCGCAATCGGAAGTGCCCCCGCGCGCCGTCCCGCAACCGGAAGTGCCCCCGCGCGACATCCCGCAACCGGAAGTGCCCCCCATGTGCGCTATCTCGCGACCGGAAGTGACCCTGCACGCCACCTCGCAACCGGGAGTGCCCTCGTGCGCCATCTTGCAACCGGAAGTGCCCCCCGCGCGCCATCTTGCAACCGGAAGTGCCCCAGGGCGCTTTCCCTCAACCGGCAGTGGCCCGCTGCGCTATCCCGTAACCGGAAGTGGTCCCACCTGCGTGTCCCGCTACCAGAGGAGGAAGTGTACGCGCTGCTCGAACCGGAAGTGGACGCGGACGTCCCTTCTACCTCTCGAGTGTTTCCCCCCGAGGTAATCCTTAGGGAAAATTCCTCGAGAAAGATTTCCACGTGTTCGCGTGAACGATCAACCGCGTCTCAAGCTCCGGACATCTGCGGCAATCTTTCGCGCTACCCCCCCCCCCCCTGCCCCGCCCCCCGTGGGAACCGGGAAGTGCCATAAAAAACCGCGTGCAATAATTTTCGTTCTTCCTATAATTCTTACCTTGTCGTGGGAATTGTGCCGAGCGCAGGTCGTGCAGGAGATAAGGGGGGGGGGGCGAATTGCCGCGGGGGCGAAGGATCCTGTAAATATTCGCGACGTGTGCGCGTGTGTGTTGCGCGATTTATCAAGTGATTCGGCGATTGAGTGGCAAAGAGCGGGGGCATGCAAGAAAAAACACCGCGGCCCACCCCCCCCCCCCGGCCCCTCCAACCATCGGAGTACACGATCGCGATTTTAATGACCTATAAATAATACGTGTATAAAAAAGTTTTTAAAACAAACATCTATTGACTTAACTTATTTGTAATATCCGCAAGGGGGAAACGTGATAGTGATTTTGAGGGCCAACCCTAGGGGTGTGAATTTTTTAAAAAATAATCCTCGGATTTTGGAATTTTAGAAACCTGGATTTTTTAATGAGCCTTTTATCGGTTGCGAATAATCCCCGATATTGATACACACATACACACACGTGTTTTGCATCCCTCTCGCCACTCCCTCGCCACTCACCCTCGATGTTTTCAAGACCCTGTATATACGAATTTATCACGAACGCTGCATCATGGAGATTTTATTATTCGATCTTCGCAGTTTTCTGTTTTTATCTCGTCGATATCGAGAAGTAAGCGCGAAAATGGTGTGTGTATGGGTGTGTTGGGGTTGATGAGACGTTGCGCTCTTTTTGTTCCACTTTTTGGCCATCCGAATGTCGGGGATCGCGAACTTCGCGAATGGACGTCGAACATTCAACGACGTGCTATAAATAATGTGTGTATAATACGAAATGACTTTTAACTTATTGCGATGGTGCCCCGAGGGGCCCCTACCTTCGCTCGACCACGAGGCGAAGAAGGAAAAACAATGAACCTCCACCCCCTTCCCCAGACAAGGAGATATTTTAGTCGCGTAATTGTCATTGTTTTATTTTATTATCGTTATTTTCTTACATACATATATACATATATACATATATATATATATATATATATATATATATATATATATATATATATATACACACACACACACACATATATACATATACACATACATATATATATATATATATATATATATATATATATATATATATATATATATATACACATACATATACATATATATATATGTATGTATGTATGTATATGTATGTATAATATTTATTTATAAATAATTTTTAATAAAATTGTTTTATTTGATAATACATTTTATAAATTTTACTCGCGTTGTCACATATACAATAGATCCGATTTTTTCTATTATGAAAAATTAAAGTGCGCAATAGTAATAAATAATTAAACGCAAATTATTTATGAATTTTTCAATTATATTCATATATAAAATTATATATGTCGAAGTGTATATGAAAGAGGGATGTTTTTCGATCTACCCCAATACATATATATATATATATATATATATATATATATATATATATATATATATATATATATATATATATATATTGGGGGCGGTTAATATATATATATACACACAAGGTGACCCGTAATTAATGGATAATCCTGAAACTGTCGTAGGTCAAATCATATCCTACTATATGCTTGAATTTCAGTTTAGTAAAAGTCCCACAGTTTTCGAGACTAAGGGCTTTATGTTATTAAAAAAAAAATCATCTGCTTTTGGTTTTTCGCATGTCATTTCGACAAATAATGATAACTTTTTTTTACCTGGTTTTTTAAAAAATACTCTTGGTTATTTGTTTTATCTAGAAAAGTCTTCTTTTTAACCTTAAATGTTAAGGAAAGTTTATGAAAAAAAATCTTATGCAGAATCTTCATACAAAATAAGTCGTAAAAATAGTAAAAAAAAGTACTACGCGTATCGTGCCAATTACTTAAAAAAGTTGATAAGTTATTGTCAATTCATATCATTTGTACAAATGGCATTCGAAAAATCAAAAGCAGATGATTTTTTTTATTCAATAAAGCTCAAAATCGCGAAAACCGTTGGACTTTTACTAAACTGAAATTCCAGCACATAGCAAGACACGGTCTGACCTATCGACAGTTGCAGGGTTCATTACAAGACACCCTATGCATTACGTATAATTATTTATTATTATTATTGCGTGTGTTTTTTCCGACGAAATTTTCCGTTCATTTTGCAAAATAACGAAATTCCAACAATCAAGATAAATCGAAGAATTCCTGTTTTTATTTCAATTTTCAATTCAATTGAAAAGAAAAATTCTCAAATTTCATCGCTATAATAAAAATATAATTTAATTTGGAAAATATTCCCCAATGCAATTCCACAACTCGCGATCGAGTTATTCAATTTAATTCGCAATTATTAAATACCGGAGTCGCCGAGATTTCGTGAAAGATTCGTAAATGTTCGCGTGACAAAAACAAAACGTGACAAATTGTAAATAGCAGTGTGAAAAATTTACGAGGCTGAAGTCCGAAGGGTCGCGAAACTTTGTCCACGGGTCACGGGGGAAGGGGATTGAAATCCCAAAGATAATAAATCCTGCGACGTCTGATGTATCATACCAAAAAGAGAGAAAAAACGAAAAAGAAGCGAAGACGGAGACCCGTTGAGAACGTAGAATTAAGAGGTAGATCGAGTAACCGCAATAGAGAGCTCGGACCTGTGACCGAAAACGATCGCGACCACGATCGACGAATGTCCGTTTTTTTCAAGCCCCTCCCGCACTTGTCATCCTGAACGCTAATCGAGAAAGAATAAAAATTCGGTCATCTCCACGAGACCGAAAAAAAACTCTACAAAAATTCACCTCATAAAAATCAAGGGGGGGTGACAGCGAGGGAAAAAAAAGAATTACGGACACTCGTCCATCGTCTGCGGCGATGAACACGTTGTATTATTTTTTTTTTCAAAATCATCTTTACCAACCTCGTGTAAATTCAACATAAACGAATGAAAAAAAAAACAACGCGCAAAAATCAACGTTCCTTTTTAATTGAGCAAAATAACTGAATTTTTTTTTCAAGTTAACCAATTCGCCAAAAAAAAATAGCATATTACTCAAACAATTTCACGACGGTATTTCGTAATCTTCGAAAACCGAATTTTCTCTTTCCCAGATCAATTTCAACTCCTCGACAAAAGATCACTCAACAAATGGACTAAATAGATTAAATTTATTACGAGGAGAAAATAAACGAAATCAATTAAGATCATCGTATGTAGAAAATAAACGACATAAATGAAAATCAACGTAAGTAGAAAATAAACTAAACGAATGGAAAGTCACTGAATAAAATTAATCCAATACCCACGAACTCTTCATTTTTTCAGTTAATTTTTTTACTTCTTCCTCGTGAAAATAGAGATGAGAAAATTGTTTTGTAAATAAAAAGTTGTTTTTTTTTATCGTTCCAGCTCTGTTCTTTTTTCATTCCAAAACCACTTGTTTGGGTTTGAGCCGGCGATAGCAAACCCAAACGTCTGAGTGATAAAAACGATGATAAAATTAATGATAAAACGAGTTCATCCGCGATCGTTCGACACTGGATCGCCGAGGCACCGTTTGTAGATAGGGTGTTTTCATGTTTAGCATTATTAGCACGTAGAACAGTCTAGTCTTATTAACAATTTTAAATGTACGAACGAAAGAGCGAATATATATATATATATATATATAAGGGTGCATCGAAAAAAAATTGTCTCTTACGCCTTCGGACAATAGAATTAGAAATAAATGAAAAATCAAGCCAAACTTGAGCTCTCTAACTTACCTATTTTTTCCTCAATTGAATTCACACCAAAACCTCCCCCTTTTTTTCAAACTCGAATAACTCAGCAACTAACAAACATTTATCGAGTCCCATCAAAGATTCTTAAAGTTAACCCTTACACGTTTGAAAAAAACCTTTAAAAATTTGTAATTTCAAAACCTTCGACATCTACAATTTTTGGAAAAATGTCTTTTTTTTCGTTTCACGACAATAATGATTTTTTGCAAGCTACAATTCCCGTAAAATTAATATCGACATTTCCAAAAAAGCTTTTCAACGCTGTAAAACTAAACACCGAGAATCTTCAATAAATAGCAAAATATCCAGGTACATGGACTGGCCAAAAAAAAAATTTCAAGCACTGACTCGATTACTCGTGCCCAAATTTGGCACGATTTTTTGTACGACTAAAACTATAGTTCGAAATCACAAGAGTTGCGTCGTTTTTTTTCGGTACATACCCTAACGCATACTTGTATCTGTATATATATATAGTTACGTGACAAAAACCATTGTATACGTGCGTTCGAGCGTCGCGCGTGTGTGAGAAAGAGGGAGGAGGAAAATCGCGTCGCATTCGACGATGCGTATGACAGGACAGTGAAAAGAAAGACGAATACGAAAACAAAAGATGCAACAGCAAAAACGCACAAAAAAACAAGGTAACAATAAAACCGAAGGAGCGTCCTTCCTCGAGGACGAATGCGACGAGGGTGAGGAGGAGGGCGGGCGGGGGTTAGGGGGTGCAAGATGTTTATATGACTAACGATATAGTGTTTTAGTTATGTGCGGGCAAACCCCCTCGACTGCTAATTTCGCGCCGAAGGAGCAAAAAATGTGCGAGGGCCGAAAATTTGTGGAACGCGGCCTCTGTGCGGAAGAGACTGAAGAAAAGAGACGAAAAGTGTGTGTGAGAGAGCGTGTGTGTGTGGGTGGGTTTTATTCGAAAATTCTTTTTTTCGGTTCATTTTACTTTTAGGCTTTTTCCTCGCCCTCCTCCCGCGCCGACCTTCGAGGCGCCCCTTTTTGTTTTTCTTTTTCTCGTACGATGACGAGGGGGTAGGCCGTTGTTGTTCTTGTTGTCGTGCGCTTGTATTGAAGTCGCCGTGTTCTAATTAAACATGCCGACGGGGTTGTATCAGTCGTCGGCAAAATCAATGTGCCTGAGAAAAGCCGGAATCCTTGTGCTCTCTCTCTCTCTCTCTCTCTCTCTCTCTCTCTCTCTCTCTCTCTCTCTCGCTCTCTCTGTGTGTTCCTCTCCCTCTCTTGAGGCGTCAAGACCTCTTGAGCTTTTGCCACTCTGAATCTGCATTATATATCCTTTTACTCCCTATATCTATCTCTCTCTCTCTTTCTTAATTTTATTAACCAAGTTAATCTTAGATACATAATTTCATTTTTGTTTATATCAAGTTTTACTTTATATTGAAATTCGCTTTTTTTATTTCGTTTTTTTTATATTTTATGTTTGTATTCTATTTTATTTTATATCGAACCCTCATTTCTTGAATTTCAGTTTATTTTGATTTAATATCGAATTCTTATTTCTTTAATTTCTCTTCATATTTGTATGGGATCAAATCGTTATATTTCAAATTTTTGTTTATTTTCTTTATATTGAACCTTCATTTCTGTAATTTTAGTTTATTTTTGTTATCACATCGATTTCTCATTTCTTCAATTTCTGTTTAGTTTTATTTTATATCGAATCCTCATTGCCTTAATTTCTCTTTATTTTTGTTTTATATCGAAGCCTAATTTCTTTAATTTCTCCTTATTTTTGTTTTATATGAAATCCTTATTTTTTTGATTTCTCTTCAGTTTTATTTCATATCGTATCCTCATTGCCTCAATTCCTCTTATTTTACAAAAATAAAGAGAATTTGAGGCAATGAGGATTCGTTACCGCATATCGTATCCTCATTTCTTTCATTTCTCTATATTTTTGTTTAAGGAGGCAGTCCACTTTGGAGCCACGAAGAAAGGCTATTTTCGCGATTTTTTTTGAGGATTTTATAAAAGATATGAATATAAAAGTTGTTGGGCTTGATGAATAAAGTCTTGAAATACACTAAAAAATTTGTTAATTCATTTTTATTCATTTTTAAGTACAAAAACTACAGTTTAACGTAACGCCTCAAAAATAGGTGGGCTAGGTAGCTCCATCGCAACTCGGCAACGGCTTGTCTGAAACAAAAAAATCAAAGACCATTAAATTCAGTATGACACCAGCTACAAAATGACCCTCGGACATAAAGTTTTATCAAAAAATAAAAAAATGGCAGATGAAAAACGAAAAAAGTTTAAAAAACGCGTTTTTTCGCAGTTTTTCGCAAAAAAAAGAGTAAAAATCAAAATTTTAAAAGCATCGAGGATCATCTTGTT
>OX101793.1:30859713-30910376 GCA_944452715.1 Ophion slaviceki | reverse complement strand
TGTCATTTAAGGGGTGCGGTATCTTTAAGCGAGGAAAAAAATGCTGATTTTCATGATTTTTTTTAAAGGTGAGATATCTTTACCATTTTTGAGACTCAGGGTACGTTTTATTACTACTTTGGGCTGTTAGGCGGTATTTTTTTCTAATTAATCTTCGAAAATGGCGGACGTATGGCACGGGTGATGTCAGACGACGTGACACCTAGGGTCGGCGGGATTAATCTGAAGAAAAACGAACGGAGATTTTTCTTTTTTTAACACTCGTACGCAGAATATGAACCAAGAAAAAGTGAGAAATGTTAAGGATCGATGAAATGGTACGCTTTGAAACAAAAAGATTGAAATTTCCGAAAAAATTCGACATTTTGGCAATAAAAAATACTTTATTTTCAAATTTTCATAAACATTTAGGGTCATGTTTTAGACAATAAGGTAAGATTTATAGCAAATTCACCGGAATTGGTCGACTAGTTTTTTAGATATACGTCACGTCAGATTTCAAAATGTAATTTAGAAAACCGTGCCATACCTCCGTCATTTTTAAAGATTAATAAAATACAAATACCTTGTAACAGCCAAAGGTAGTAGAAAAACATTTTATAAGTAAAAATGGTGAAGATATCTTCCCTTTAGAATAAAAATCACGACAATTAGCACTTATTCAATTTGTCGTTAGCACTTTACGGGAAAAAAACTTAAAATTAATGAAATGGTACCCTTTGATACAAAAATATTGAACTTTCCAAATAAATTGCTACAATTTGCATTAAAAAGACGTTTTTGAAAAAATTCGAAAACATTTAGGGACATGTTATAGACATGTTATAGATATAAGGTTAGAAAGATTTATAGCAAAATTCATCGGAATCAGTCGATTCGTTTTTTGGCGATACGTCACACCAGTTTTGAAAATGCAGTTTAGAAGACCGTGCCATACCTCCGCCATTTGAAAACATTAATAAACGAAAATCATACTATGTAACAGCCAAAGGTAATAATAAAACATAGCGTAAGTCTCAAAAAGGGTGAAGAAATCTTTGCTTAAAAAAAAATCATGAAAATCGGCACATTTTTTTCCTCGCCCAAATATAACTCCCTTAAGGATCCGCCGCGTCCAAAAATTCTTCAATTTGTCGTCAGCACTTCTTGGGAAAAAACTGAAAATCGATGAATTAGTGGGCTTTGAAACAAAAAGATTGCATTTTCCGAAAAAATGGCTATATTGTAATCAAAAATACTTTTTGCTTCAATCTACGAAAACATTTATGGGTCATGTTTTAGACAATAAGGTCAGCAAAATTTGTACCGAATTTCATCAGAATCGGTCGATTAATTTTTTAGCTATACGTCACGCAAGTTTTAAAAACGTAGCTTGGAAGACCGTGACATACCTCCGCTATTTTTAGAGATTAATAATAAGAAAACCATTTAACAGCCAAAAGTAATAATAAAACACCCTAAAAAATGGTCAAGAAATCTTTCCTTTTAAAAAAAGTCATGAACATACGCAAATTTTTTCCTCGCCTAAAGGTACCTTCCCTTTAAAACTCCTCCATTCCCCTCTTTTTCTCATCAATTATTGCTACACATTTTTTACACTTATGATTATTTATTTTATCAATTCGATATTTTTTTTTATTTCTTAAGGGGGAGAAATGATTATTTTTTGTCTGGCCTCGAAGTCCACTACTGACGGTCACCATCCGGCAATTATTTTCATCGCGTGGGCGACGAAATTATTTGTCGAATTTTGTTTACAGTGTAGACTTGAAATTTCACACTCCATTTGAGCCCGAGGGTAAACTGGGTGTAAATTTTAGCCACACGTGATTGTAATACTTTGTCAAGGGAATTGCCACTCCTCTTTTGGCAAAGACCTCCGCCGGATGTCCCCAGACATTTCGCCTTCGATTGTGAGAAGCCCGGCCGAGTAGTAGCGGTCGTGTTTGGTCGGACAATTTTCAAGGGAAGAAAGGTGGCACGGCCAGGCAAATCACTGCGGCCCACGGGCGCGTGACCGGAAACGATTTTCATTGCTGCAAATCTCCGCATCATTGGCGAGATACCCTTCGGTAAATAATCCCAAGGGAAACGGTTCGTTGATTTTTCTTTGATTCGATTGAAATGCGCGATTTATCGGAGTTCGGAATTTTTCATTGTATTCGAATAGATTACACTGTAAAAAATGATATGAAATTTACAATACATTTGAGATACAAAGGAATTGAATTTTACGAACTCGGTAGATGAAATTAAATTTAAAACACTTGTACCGTAAATTTAAAACAGGAACATGAAATTCTAACGTGGATATAGAATATAATAGATGCAACATGGAATTTCAAAGACAAGTTTGTAAATTTGTGGGAAATGTATTGTATTAATCCGTGTCTTCAATTGAAAATTACAAAACAAGTTTGAAATTTATTTACGGCTGCCTGAAAAATATAATACACGTGGAACTGAATTGGAATTGGAAAGTATCGTGATTATACCCCTATCTGATATTATTTCTCATCGACGCTGAGTTAAATATAAGACAAATCTTTAGGAATATCGATGATGTACTTCTCGAAATAATACCATCCAGTACATGAATTCTGTGATTCGATTCAGAAATTTCCAAGACAAAAGCCACTGAGATTAACAATTGTTTGTCAAAAACAAATCACAGATAAGTTGAATTTAATGTGTTCGTATATTAATATTGAAGAAACATTTTATGATTTTCATAATTGTTGACCGGGACGATGGCTCAGAACCACATGAATTTCAAATACATGTGTGCAGTGGACAGAGGTGGGCGCGCGGTCGGTGTGCGGGCTCGGCGGTCACTGAAGTTAAGCAGCATTGGGCGCGGCCAACACTTGGAGCGGTGACCGTTTGCCCGTGCACTGGTTTGCGCGTCAACCTCTGAGTGGGAAACAGTTTGTCTGAGTTTCTCGTGGTAATACAACTGAAACTCAGCCAAATATGGCCGCCTGTAGCGGCCCAGGTTTTCCGCAGTTTCCCTCGGCCCTCGTGCAGATGCGATACAGTAGTGCATTAGGAAAAAGTGGATACTCTGGGGGGCGAGGGGGGGGGGGGCTCTGGAAGGATTGTGAATGATGGAAGGAAAAAAGGAGAGTATGGTAAAAGAGAGAAGGACCCCCCCGCGCCTCAGGAATACATACATAAAGAAAAAAGAATACATACGTGCAGTGATTTCACTGCACTTAAATTTTATTATTCAAGTATTCAATATTAATTATGGGATAAAGCTGCGAAAAAATCATATACACAAGTATCACGAAAGCATCATACAGTATATGAATTGAATGGTCTTAATTTGATAATTTTTACATAAAAACGTATTGCAATTATCAATTTCTGAAATAAACTTAATACTTATGATCAGTAATTTTAATACACACCCGTATATTGATATTAGCAAATGGTTCTTGAATTTAATATACACTTGTATATTGATATCAGCAAATGGTTCTTGATTTCAATATACTTGGATGTGATTATTTCTTTACACGTGCATTATTTTTCAAACGCACAAGTATATTAATATTACGGAACTACACTTTCATTTTTAAAATAACCTGTTTTGGATTTTCAAAATCGTATCTGAAATTTCATAAGCGGTATCCGCATAAAAACTTCCTACACTTGTATATTAATTTTCATACAGAAATTTTTTACAGTGTATTTTTTCGAAGATCTCGGTGAATGAAAATAGTAAAAGGACATGGACGCATCAAACAATCCTAAAGTATTGGCCTGTACTTGGATGGGTGACCGCTTCAAAGTACGAACAAGTATTTTTGTTTTATTCATAAATACATTTTTGAGTGTTGAAACTTTAAACGCGTTTTCTCGAAAACCACTTTTTCTTGGACCTCGTACAAGAAACTCAAAAACTATCCGATCGAACATTTTGAAATTTTGCACAGTTTTAAATAACATAACTACCGTCCGTGTGAACCTAAAGCTTTCGAAAAATTATTTTTGAAAACTAGTTTTTCACTGACAAATACTATAGTAAAAATTTAATGAAAAACAGAACATTTTTTTCAAACATGTATAATTTCTCGAATTTTCACTTTTATTTGGTTTTTTTAGGTTCACATAGAACGTATGGGTCATAGAAATCGAAAAATGTTTAGCTTCGATGTTTCGAATTAATGCACCGGGCGCTAGGTTTCACGCCGTGAATCAACTCAGGCGGCAATCGTCTTTAAAGCGAGTATACAATCGCCCTTTTCAAATATTAAAAATCATCGAAAATTAAAACATGCAATAAATAAAAACATAACATTTTAATTATGTAAAATAAATAGTTTCGACGCAAAAAATATTGAAAATTCGCTGATTTTCGGCTGCCTGACGGGATCGCCCCCTTAATTAACCTACGACTGATGGAAAATGAAGGGACAGCGTGTGCTCCAATTACAAATCGCGCCGCACGAAATAATTTACTTACCGGATGTAGTGAACATTTCACAGGTCAATGAGAGTGCACTCGCGCGTTGGAAATACACCCCTCCGTGCAATTTACGGTTGAAAATGGGCATCCCTTAAGGCTCGTTCTCCCTCCTAACAGTGAAGTAGCCACAAGAGTTCCCACGAACTTACGGCTCGCAGGATCAAAAAATAAAAAAGCGTACGCACACGTGACAATTTTTGTTGCTTCGTCTTGTCCATCTGTCAGTCTCTCAGTTTTTACAATTTTATATTATTATTTTTAAACTTTTGCAAGTACCTGCTTTAGACGGGGATCTTAATTAATACACTTTCGCAGCTGGGTCGATTTTCCGATTCACGAGAAATATTCTGCTCGTTATACGGGCTCTACTTTATTTCCGAACGAGCCAATATTTAAAGTAACGAGCGGAAGCAAGTAATACAGAATTGAGCCTTCTATATAATATCCAGTACACAGCTACGTATGTTTCTAAAATTTGATAATAATTTCGTAATAATTTTTGTATCATTTATACAAAAATCATATAAAATTATGTAATTTTTTATAATCATTTTATTTTAATTTTGTAATAATTTCATCATTTCAATCATATACAGGCCGTCCTGCTGTGAATGGATAATGCTGCAATTGTCGATAGGTCAGATCATGCCCTACTATATCCTGGAATTTCAATTTAGTGAAAATCCCACGGTTTTCGAGAACTTGGGTTTTATGTTATTTTTTGATAGAAATCATTTGCTTTTGGGTTTTTGCATGCCATTTCTAGAAATTATATGAATGGACAATATCCGAGAAACTTTTCAAAGCAATTGGCACGATATGCGTAGTACATTTTTTTTACACCGCAGGCTATCAAAGTCAGATGTTCGAATTTGTTTGCATGAAAATTCTGCATAAGACCTTTTTCCATAGTTTCCGTAACATTTAAGGTTAAAAAGAAGACTTTTTTAGATAAGACAAATAACCAAGAGTATTTTTTTTTAATACTCTTTATACCGAGTAAAAAAGTTAAGATTTGTAGAAATGGCATGTGAAAAACCAAAAGCAGATGATTTTTATCGCGACAACCGTGGGACTTTTACTAAACTGATATTCCAGCATATAGTAGGACATGATCTGATCTATCGACAGTTGCAGGATCATCCATTCATAACAGGACACCCTGTATAGTTATCAAAAAACCTTCCTCCTCCCTACATATACACGACCGGACAAAACTTTTCGGACACGTCAAATAATGGCAAAACTTTCGATCACTCTCCATAATTGCGAAATTACATTAGAATAATATAATTCATTATATGGAGCTATATATACTATATCTTGGTAAAATATTCTTTATATTTATTATTATATTATCTAAATATAAAATGTAAATTATCTTCTATACATATTATCTTCGTAAAATGATCATTAAAATGAATTATATTATTCTAACATTATTTGGCAATTATCCAGTGATCGAAAGTTTTGCAACTATCTAAAATGTCCGAAAACTTTTGGCCGGCAGTGTATGCCCCCATTATTTTGCAAAAGGCACAAGCGTTAGTCCTCAACGTAGAAATTCCCTCGCCGGAATTTTCCGTCCCCTGTTATTTTCAAATAATTCGGAAATATTAGTCTATCGGGAAAAAAAA
Organism: Ophion slaviceki; assembly: GCA_944452715.1. Taxonomy (NCBI): domain Eukaryota; kingdom Metazoa; phylum Arthropoda; class Insecta; order Hymenoptera; family Ichneumonidae; genus Ophion; species Ophion slaviceki. The sequence goes on along the minus strand of OX101793.1, from coordinate 30,904,265 downwards.
CAAACAAAAACGATTGGCAACGGAAAGATGAAAAAAATCAATAACCAGCCGCAGTTTTTTTAGCGTAATGAAATTTTATTCGTATTATTGTTGTTGTTCGCTGAGCTCAAATATGAGATGCATTCGATCGAATAAAAAAGTTGGCGGGCTTACAAAAAGCCTCGACGGAGCGAGGGCAGAAGAACTTGGAGACGATATCGGGAGTTAGCCTCGTAGAAAGAAATATATTTTTAAGCCGCATGCCGATGGCGCCTAGGTCTGACCTCTCAAGTCATCGATTCTTCATATCGTTCTTCCAATTACCGAAGCAACTTTTTTCTGCGGTTTTTTCATCTACTCTCCTGACAGAACTACAGTTCTGTCAGGCCAATATCAGAGAGAGAATAATTCATTCGATATTTTGGGTAACGTATTTTCATTTTCCCAGAAGGGAATGAAAAACATTCGGACGAGAATATCCTGAATTCGAGGATGTTATCGGACGGGGGATGAAAGGGTCGAGAATTGGTCATTTTTGGCTTGTGCATAGGAAAGAGAAAATTATTAATGAGAGTTATTGGATGCTGCGGAGGCCAGAGTAAAATAGATAGACCAGAGCTGGAGAATGTCTATGCTGGCCCTCGGGGTGCTCTCCCTGCGGCTGTCAGCAAAGCCACCACCCTGTATCGACCCAGAAACGACGCCCGTCCAAAGTGAACAAGAGAGAGAGAGAGTATGTTTGAGGGAGGGCAGAAGGAAGGAGTCAGAAAATTTCTACCCTTTACGCCGCCCCTCTCTCTCTCTCTCTCTCTCTCTCTCTCCCCCCCCCCCCCTCCCCCCTCTATATTGCACGTAGCACACCGGTGTCTCTCACGACTCTTCTCTCATATTACAGTTCTCATGGCCCCTCGTCGTTCATTCCCGAGAAATTTCGAAGGTAGTGTACCAAAACCCTCTTAAGAGTTATTATCTTGTTGCTAAGTAGCCAAAAAGAAATGACATCACCCGTAGCGTGAACATCTCGCCCACCTGATCGCACGTAAACTTACACACATTAAACTATTTTTAACTCTGGAGTTTAGTGGTTAAAAAATTTAAAAAAATCGTAATTACTCAGTGCAGTCTAGCATCAACATATATTTTTAGACAACAACATATATTTTTTCTCAAATTTAATCTTGGATTGTAGCTAACGCCCCAGCCTCCTTAAGGTGACCATCGCCAAACTTTCTTACAGGGGCCTCGTCAACACCGTCCCCTCCTCTGCAAAACTAGAGCCCAGAAAGAGAAGAGTTGCTCGAACGTGATGAGTCTTTACTTTTACTCATAAATAATATCCCCTCGCTGGGCACACACAGCTTTTATCTCATGAAGTGTAAGCAATCGGCAACCGCCAAGTAATAGCCGTTTGTGCCTTATTTTCGTTGGTAAATATTGTATTTATATCAGCGAGGCTCCGAAGGGATCCATTGAATAATGCATTATTGATGCCCGTTATCGTTTTATCAAACACGAGGACACGAAGGAAATTGGACATTTGAATCCGACAAGGTTTTCCTCTCCATATTATGATGTATTTTTCCCCTTCAATTTTATTTTCCGTCTACATCTCCATATAATAAAAATATAACAGGGGCGTTGTATCTAATTCATAAATTTCGCGAAAATATTTACACATCGGTTGTTTAAAAAAAACAGGCAAAAATTCGTATTTTTACAGGAAAAAAATACTAGAGAACAATTAGTATTGCACTGAAGATTTAACTATAATTGCGATAATTGAGCAAACGAGTAAACAAGATATTCGAATTAAACGAAAACAAACTACGAGAGAAAAAAAAGAATTTACGAGGAATCCGGGAATGTGTCATTTTCGAATTTTCACAACTTAGCTTACCGATAATTATTTTCAACGAGCAAACGTCAAACGAATCAATAAAAAAAATATATATATATAATAAAATAAAAATAAAAACAGAGTCGAACAAAATATTAAAATCAAATGCATGGATGTAAATCGTATAAATGTAAAAGTAGACAAGACTGGGATTTGAAAATTCTGGATAGGAATAAAAAGGAAAATCGGAAATATGCATATATATTCTTTATTTTTACATAGTTGACGTGGCAGTTCTTTTTTGTTTATTATAGCTATAGGGGTTGGTTAAGTCGATAATTCGTTGCTGAACATAAAATCACCTGCAATTTGCACCCTTTCGAAGAATATTTTTCTCCTTCACCGGTGCACCGCGCAAAATCACAAGATCGTCCTAAAATCACGGGGAGGATCACATCGACATTAAATCGCGAGGGACGTATCGTCACGAGCACCCTAATTTTCGTTCGAATAAAAATAAAAGTGGTGTCTCGAATATGTTACACGTACTTTTTCTCTATCCACGACCCAAAGGGAGGACATCGCTTTGGCTACATCGTCATGTCCGAACAATTCGCGCGTATCTCATCCCCTTGTCAGAATGGTAATGCTTCGTACGATCGATACACATTTCTCCTACTATCGTCGATTGGGGCTGAATATTTCTTATGTACATACGCCGACGGTCAAAAGTACAACAAAAAAAGCTGACAAATTAATTACTTTCGTTTCTCTCGAGAGTGAAACCATTTTCACTCACGTTCTTCTCAAGATTCAGACAACTTTGGGAAACATTTGAGCAGATACTTTTTGAAAATCAATATCGTAAAACAAACGCCTTTAATTCCGCCTCAACACTTCGCCTTTTTTTCGAAACCTTCATGAATATTTTGGCACCTGTATAAAAAATTTAAAAAAATTATTAAAAAATTGAAAAGATTTGAAAAAAATTGGGAAAAAATTGAAAAGATTTGAAAAAAATTGGGAACAATTGAAAAAAAAGGGAAAAATTGAAAAAAATAAAATAAAATTAAGAGCCACTCCAATGTCTGGGGAGCCAAAAAAAAAAAATCTCTTTGACCGCGAATGCGCTAATAAATTGTAACATTAGTCGTTAAACACTGGCACGTGGTGCGTGACCCGGCGTCGCGACGATAGTCGTTGGTGGCGTGGTCGTCGTAGTTGTTGGCCTCGGAATCGTTGATCTTTTGATCGGGGCACGTCTTGCGTCGCCAACGGCGCCTGCCTTTCCTCTGCTCATGGTCCAAGGCCACTGCACCGTACGTATAAGGGTATTACGAAAGTCCTCGGAGAACAGGCAGTAGATGTAGAACGTTATCGAGTAATATATGACCTCGAGTAGATTGGCAAGGGCACGGAAGACCTGTTACCAAAATTGAATGAAACGAATAAACAAACGAGGACCTAGAGGAAGACGAAGAAGAAAAGGTCCTGATGGAATGATAAAGTGGACAACATATACATATACATATACATATATATATATATATATATATATATATATATATATATATATATATATATATATATATATATTTATATATATACAGGGTGTCCCATTTTAATCTTACACCTGAATTTTCTCGAAAAATATTGCTCGGACGAAATATTGTGTGGAACAAAACTTCTAGGGATTGAAGTGGGACGTTTGAAAAAAATTTATTTGAGGAGCCAAAATTCAAAATGGCGGCGTTACAAAGGCTGACATGTTTTTTTCAAACGGAAACATAACATTTTTTTATTGCCAAAAAATTTGTCAGCTGAAAACTAAAAACTTTTGTTGAAAAAAATTTTTGATAAAGTTCATAGTTTTCAAGTGAGAACATCATTTTCAATTATTTCAGATGTATCCAAGATTTGTGTGTGTGTGTGTGTGTGTGTGTATGTGTGTGTGTGTGTGTGTGTGTGTGTGTGTGTGTGTGTGTGTGTGTTTTTCTACCCATCGTGATCAAAGTTCGTCAAGGATTTAAAGAAACACGTTTTTGGGCCTGAAAATGGCACAAACGCTATTAAAATGAAAAAAACACTATTTTTCATCGATTTTCCTCCAAAATTTTCTTATGAAATATCGTCCAAATTTGAAAACAAAAAAACAAAAAAAACCAAAATTTTCAACAGTGTTCCACACGCACGCACATGCACACACACACACACACACATACACGCACGCGCCCACACACACACACACAAATAAATATATAATAAAAATTATATAATATTATGTTATTTTTAAAATAATTTCATAGATTACCATCATTTCAATTATATGCAGAGTGTCCTGTTATGAATGGTCCTGAAGTCCTGCAACTGTCGATAAGTCGGACCATGTCCTGCTATATGCTGGAATTTCAGTTTAGTAAAAGTACCACAGTTTTCGAGATTTTAAGCTTCAGGTTATTAAAAAAAAATCATCTGTTTTTTGTTTTTCGCGTGCCATTTATACAAATGACATGAATCGACAATAACTAAGCAACGTTTTAAAGTAATTGGCACGATATGCGTAGTACGTTTTTTTACACTGCAGGCTATCAAAGTCAGATGTTCGAATTGGATTGTCTAAAAATTCGGATAGAGTTCCGAAAAGGACATACCTCCGATTAATTTGGAATTTATTGTACACATGTATTTTGACTCGCTGATCACGAATATTATAGTGAAAATACCCGCAAAGTTGATTTTGAAAGCCCAAACTCACAAAAACTGACTTTTTAAAAGTTTTTCTATTTTATTGGAATAGATGTTGATCTTAGAGAAAAATGTTTTGTACAAAAGTTGTAGCCTATAAAAAGATTGATCTTTTATGTTCTATACAAGTTTTGTCTAAAACCAAGCTGTTCCGAGGCAAATGGGATAATGCTCTAATGAGTACTTTTTCCTAAACTTCATTAGTTTCGATGTTGTCTACATACGCACTTTACCGCGGGAAGGTTGCACTAAAGAACAAACCAAAACGAATCCAAACATCAAACAACACACAATAACAAACTGAAACAACACACGACATACGACACAACGAACAAATTCAAACACACAACACAACAAACAAACCCAAAGAACACAACAAACCCACACAACCTCCAACCTTTCCGCGGTAAAGTGCGTAAGTAAATAATATCGAAACTGATGGAGTTTAGCAAAATGTACTTATTGGAGCATCATTCAATTTTTTTGAAATCAGAATGGTTTTAGACAAAAATTACATAGAACATAAAAGATCAATATTTTTATAGGCTACAACTTTTGTGGCGAATATTTTTCTCTAAGATCAACATTTATTGAAATAAAATAGAAAAACTTTTCAAAAATCAGTTCTTGTGAGTTTTGATCTTAAAAGTCGAATTTGCGGGTATTTTCCCTATCGTATTCGTAATCAGTGGGTCAAAATACCTAGGTGCTCGAAATTCCAAATTAATCGGAGTACACTCGAAAATTTGGGCATAAGATCTTTTTTCATAGTTTCCTCAACATTTAAGGTTTAAAGAAGAATTTTTGGATAAAAAAAATGACGAAGAGTGTTTTTCAAAAAATCAGGTCAAAAAAATGATTCAATGAATGAAAAATGGTCAAATGATTTTTATCTCGAAAACCGTGGAACTTTTACTAAACTGAAGTTCCAGCATATAGTAGAACATCATCTGACCTATCGTCGGCTGCTGGATTATCCATTAAGTGGTTATCCCCAGAGCGATTTTGAAAAAATCGATTTTTGTTTATTGCATTTTTTTGAAGTACAAGTATACGGGCCCATACTTCTGTATGGGCCCGGAATAGATGACTCTATGTAAGTTTACAAAAAAAAATATTTTCTTCGTGTAAACTGAAATTAAAACTTTAAACGCGTTTTCCTCAAAATGGCATTTCTGAAGTCGGTGACCAAGATTACTCGAACACTAATGAACCGATCTTCTTGAAATTTTGCAGGCTTATTTAATACACAAAAATGTAGTCTTTAATCGTTCGATTTTTTTTCGAAAAAATGGCCGTTTTTTTTTCGTTAAAATCGAACCATTAACTTTGACTGTCCGCGATTTTGTGAAAAATGAATATTTTTTAAAATCCTTCCATTAAAGACTAGTTTATACTTATATTTGACTAAATCCATCCGCATTTTTTTTTCAGATGATCCACTTCGCCGCAATGTTGGTCACCGCAAACCGTGTATATAAAAACATTATTTCATTGACGGCCATTTGCCACTAAACAATGTAATATTTTTCAATAAAAACATTACTGAAAGTTCTTTCAGATGTGTTCTTTAAGATGGTATATCAATCGATTAAAAAAGTTTTGTAGTTTTCTTTAAAAAAATTCATGAAAAAAGCCTTTTTTGCGCTACAAGTGGGGGTAACGCCTTAATAACAGGACACCCTGTATTCATATAAGGGAAACAAGTTTTTGAAGACATTCGACTTTGAGGACGGTCTTCATAGTAACTCATTGTCCCCAAACCCTACGTTGTGTAAATCCCAATTCTTCGTAATTACTTTTAGGTACATGGGAGTATATCCAAGGACAGTTTTTTAATCAGTCAGAAGGGCAGATAGTCACTAGTAGGCATAAGAAATCCAAAATAGCCTTTCCCCATGAATGCCTGTAGAGTTTCAGAGGCGGAGTGAGGAAGGGAGGAAGGGAGGAAGGGAGAGAGAGAGAAAGAGAGAGAGAGAGAGAGAGAGAGAGAGAGAGAGAGAGAGAGAGAGAGAGAGAGAGAGAGAGAGAGAGAGAGAGAGGATGTATTAGATTCGCAAAAACAGAGAGAATCGTGCGACAAAAAAAGCCACCGTAAGGGAAAAATGAAAAAAGGGATAAGACGAACGACGAGAACGATTGGAAGTAAATGCAGCGTGTGTGACTGGCTTTATTACCGAGCTCTCGTTGCCTCATTCTCGAGATCGATCTCCCGGAAGATCGTAAAGGGATTGGCGCACGTGGCTGAAGGGGCCAGTAAGAAGATGGCGCGAGACGAAGGCATAGACGGGAGGGGTTGCGGTATAAAAATAAATCGAGAATACGGAAAAGTTAATATGAAGTGAGTCAGGGTGTTGGAAAGATTTACAGCGCGAAAGTGTCTGCGAGGGGGTTGAAAAAGCATCGACGATACAGTGGGCACGATAGTACCAGACGTCGCAAAATTTATGAAATTCCAAATGGTCCTTTTTTCATTTTGCACAGGGCTCTTTCGAGTATTAGTCGAATGAATTTGATTGGGGCAAAAAGTAGCCGGAATGATTTGTATCGCTCGGGAATTACAGGGGTGGAAAAAGAAATGAGGTCTATTTCGCAAATGGAAGATGATTTTGCGACGGAGGGAGGCAACGAGAGGATAACGACAGAGGGAAATGTGTTTGTGTGTGGGTATGCAGGATGAAGGACAAGAGATGGAGAGGGAGGGTAGTGAAGGGAGGGAAGGTTGGGGGAAAAAACAAATCGAGGGTCAGACTCAGTGCTTCATTTGGCTTTCCGTTCCTTCCGTAGTCGCGCAAGCTTCGTACCCTTCATCCCTTCTCGATGAGAACCGCTTTGTACGGGATTGACACGAAAACCTTTCACTTATCTCCGATCTGGTATCCTTCGCCCCATCGTGACGGTCTTCCAGTCTCTTCCCTTTCTTCTTCTTTCACTATCTTTACAATCATCCAGCAATGGAGATTACCATGAGAGTGTTTTTTTTTCCCGAGGAGTGCTGACGACAAATTGAACAAATTTTGGACCCGACGTGTCCTTAAGGGAGTAACCTTTGGGCGAGGAGAAATTTGCTGACTTTCGTGATTTTTTTTTGAAGGGCTATTCTTGTGCGACAGAATGAAAAAATCGATTTCTTTTTGCATTTTTCAACTCTATACCATCATAGAATTGATTCGGCTCCAGTACGTCTACCCGTACGGTTTTGTCGAAAAACGATTTTTTTTTTCATTTTTCAACTCTATATGATCATAGAATTGATATCCAAGTGCTGGTAAAGTCGAATTTCACTTTGTCTACTTAGTACAGCCCTTTAAGGGGCTAGAACAGCGTGGCACTTTAAAAAAATCGATTTTTTTTGCCTTTTTTGACAGTTTATACTTTCAAGAATATCCTGTAAAAATGTCAAGGCCGTATCTCGAGCGTTTATCTTGCAAAAATCGATAGTTAAATCTTTAAACGCGTTTTTCTCGAAATGAGACTTTTCAAATTTGCTGACATTGTAACTCAAAGAGCAGTTATCCGATTAACTTGAAATTTGAACCGACAAGGAACATCCCTCAGGTGACAACCTTCGGTTTTGTTGAAATTTGGATATGTTATAAAGCACCGAAAAGTAAGCGATACGTATTTTTTTTTATCGGCGGAAAAACGGTTTTAAGGGGTGAAACGAACCCTCGAAAATAGGGGTGGTTTTCGTTTTTCGTCGATAATGTTATCGTTCTCATCTCCAATGTATAGTGCACAAAAAAATAAACATTGTTGCTATTTGAATTTTTTTAATATCTCGTACCGTTAAAACGTTATCGACGAAAAACGAAAAACATCCCCATTTTTGAGGTTGCCTTTCAGCCCTTAAAACGGTTTTTCCGCCGATATAAAAAAATACGTATCGCTTACTTTTCGGTGGTTTATAACATATCCAAATTTCAACAGAATCTAAGGGCGTCACCTGAAGGATGTTCCTTGTGAGTACTCTTGAATATATTTAATCTACAATGACGTAGGATATTTTTGATTGGATGAAAATTGACGATTTGGCATTGACAAAAACGACCATTTTATAGGCAAGAAAACAGACTTTTTTTTTCATGACTACGCCATTTTGTTAGATTTTGATATTTTTCGAAAATCCTACGTCATTGTACAGGAAATACCTTCCAGTTTAACGACATTTTTTTCCTTTTTCGGTTTCAGCTACTCAATCGGCCGGAATCATGTCAGCAGTGGAGGAACTTTTTTTTGGCGCCTCCGAAGGCGGCGCGTAAGTCGCTTGGATCTCAATATTTTTCTATGAAACAATTATGTAATATAGGTCAAATATAGCCAAATATATTCTCAATTTTCCGAAACATTTAATTGGATACTTTTCTTCCGAAAAAATCCCGAAAATCACCCAAATTTTCAGCGTTCACACTGGTATAGCCCCTTAAGGGGTCTTCTCACTTTAGACGCTAAAAAAGGCTATTGTCGTGAATTTTTTGATAGGTTTATATCATAGATATTGATATAAAAGTTGTGACACTTCATAAATACACTTTTGAAACACAGAAAAAAAGTGTTTTCATTTATTTAAGTCACTATTTGTCGACGAAAATGGTAGTTAAAAAAATGTCCTAAAAAATTGTACGTCTGCGCTGTTGATGAAATCTCGGAGATGGATGATCCGAAACAAAAAAAAATTAAACGGCTTTATATTCAGTATGTTAACGGTTATAGCGCATATCATACGATTTTTTATATATGCAAAAATAACAAAATGGGGGACATTTTATCGAAAAAAAAAACCCTTTTTTTATTACCGTTTTCGGCAAAAAATAGTAATTATCAAAATTTAAAAAAAAACCTTGATATGCGCCATAGCTACAGTTGTAAATATGTGGTTGAAATTTCATAAGGATCGGTTCAGTAGTTTCGAAGATTGTATTAAGTCATCGAAAAACGTTGTTTCGAGAAAAACGCGTGTACAGTTTGTTTGGGTTACATAAAAACATTTTTTAAATGTATTTCGAAAGTGTATTTATTAAGAGTAATAACTTTTATATCAACTCTATAACATAAACCGATCAAAAAAATCATGAAAATAGCATTTTTTAGCGTCCAAAGAAGACCCCTTAATCTGACAGAAAATCGAAGACTGTCTCGACCTGAGTCCCCCAAAGACGCAAATTTTGAGCCCCGAATTATCGCATTCGGCGAAAAAATGGCGGAGAAAATCGGGAAAAACTATCGCGCATGTTCGCGGGTACAGGCAGACGCCGCAGAACTGGCATCAGTAACGAGAGAGACAAAGCAAACGAAAAAAGTGTCTTCGACATTTACGGTGGGGAATTTAGCCTCGAGTGCGCGTAACAAGAGCTCGCCAGGGGGGGTGCAGATAACGCAAAGTGGCCAACAACTTGTTGTGGCCAAAGGGGGATAATAGTTGGCGTGTGTGGTGCGTTTGCTTCCTCGGATACGAGAGACTGCGGAGGATAAGGCTCTCGTGGTTTTAGGGGTTACCTCCACTTGCGATTTTGAAAAAATCGATTTTTTTTATTGCATTTTTTTGAAGTATAAGTATCCGGGCCCATACTTCTGTATGGGCCCGGAATAGATGACTCTATGTAAGTTTACAAAAAAAAAATATTTTCTTCGTGTAAACTGAAATTGAAACTTTAAACGCGTTTTTCTCAAAATGGCATTTTTGAAGTCGGTGACCAAGATTACTCGAACACTAATGAACCGATCTTCTTGAAATTTTGCAGGCTTATTTAATACATAAAAATGTACTCTTTAATCGTTCGATTTTCTTTTTTCGAAAAAAATGGCCGTTTTATAGCCAAAAAACGGCCGTTTTTTTTCGTTAAAATCGAACCATTAACTTTGACTGTCCGCCATTTTGTGAAAAATGAATATTTTTTAAAATCCTTCGATTAAAGACTAGTTTATACTTATATTTGACTAAATCCATCCGCATTTTTTTTTCAGATGATCCACTTCGCCGCAATGTTGGTCACCGCAAACCGTGTATATAAAAACATTATTTCATTGACGGCCATTTGCCACTAAACAATGTAATATTTTTCAATAAAAAAATTACTGAAAGTTCTTCAAGATGTGTTCTTTAAGATGGTATATTGATCGATTAAAAAAGTTTTGTAGTTTTCTTTTAAAAAATTCATGAAAAAGGCCTTTTTTACGGTACAAGTGGGGGTACGCCTTTAAGCAGCGCGGGTATGGGATTAAGTTTGGCAAGGGAGGAAATAGGGAGGGAGGATTGCGCAGATCCGTGTTTGATCCTGATTAATGGACGATCGCTCACCTGGTAGGGATAATGGTTCAGGTTACTCTTGCTCAGAGTCACGTTTAGTACGACCATCGGGCTGATGCAAACGAGAAACAATATACTCGTGCTGCCCAGCAACAATACCAAACGTCGCTCCTCGGCGAAAGTTCGAGGATCCTCGTCGCTGCTCACCGTCCTCGATAGAGTCATTCGTCTTCGTCGCTCGCACGATTTTCTGTACACTATCATTATTCGTAGATTCAAGCCAGCGAGCAATATCGTCGGTGCTACCTTGAACAATACTTCCAGCCCGATTTTGTACGTCTGCAATACCGAGAGAGAGAGAGAGAGAGGAAAAGAGAAAACAGAGTGCAAGCTGGCAATGGCTGAAAATTCATTTTCGTCAAGATCACAACGAATTACCCACCTGATAAAATATCGAATCAAGGAACCGCTCGTTATCACGTTTCTGATAAATCAAAGGACCCCCTGGCGCTACGAGGCAGCTCGTGACTTCGCCGCGAAAGACACTCGGCAGGTAGAGCAGAAATGTGGCGATCGGTATGAGGCTCACGGTCACGTGGGGAGGTCCGCAAAGTGGCCTCGTGTGTTGCCCGGGATGACAGACGCTCACGTAACGTTCCACGGTCAGTGCCACGAGCATCATCACCCCGACACCTGCGATGGAAACAAATTGGAGACATCCAAAGCAAAACCACTGTCTGAAGTGTCTCGATAGGACTCCTCGAAAAAAGGGATGAAAAAAGCGAGACGCAAAAAAGGCTGGACAAATATACTCCACCGTTGCGAAAAAAGAGAAAAATCCTGATGAAGGTATCCCGAATGGATAGGAGATAAACCATTGCTTTTTTTCTACTTTTTTGAGGGGACTAGGCATCGAAAAAAAACTCGTTTTTTTCGTATTCTGTTACTACAATCTCTTCCAAACATTTTGGAGTAAAGAAAAACTGAAGATTCGCGGAATTGAGCTCAGGAGAGCGATGGAAGGTGAAATGTGCAAGTTGCGTGACCGGAACGCTTGTTGGAGACAAGAGGTCGTAAGCATCGACAAAAGAAGCTAGGGTGGAAAAAAACCGACGTTCCGCGATTGCTGCCACGAAAAAAGCTGAACTCGACAAGTCCTTCTACAGCGCCGGCAATTTTTACCGTACGTTCGTTGCTATTTTTGTGCCGTAGTACTGTGCGAAAACTTAAGGGGTTAGGCCACTCTAGAGGCCGAAAAATAGGCATTTTGGGGATTTTTTTTTTCAGAAAAACTACAAAATGTATCTGGAATACAAAAAAGGGTGTTTATCATACGTATCAGTGACTGTATACAATAATTTTTTTGAAGCCATTAATTTCAAAATGGCGTCTGTGCAGCGTTTATCAGCGTCCGCAAGCGAAAAATGTCATCGTCCGCGCACCGACTCACGTGGCTCCTCCCACTCCCCCCGCCATGTTTTGTCAAACTTTAAAAAATATTTTGATGGTCAATAAAGACCGCTTAGTCAACATACCAAATATCAATGTTCTATATTTAATACTTTTCGCATAAAAAATTTGTGAAAAATCGAACATTTTTTTGGCCCAACAAGGCAGAACCTTCCCTTAAGGTAGTACCTCCACAGAAGAGTTGAATTAAGAAATGGTTGAAATTTGACATATATGTTATTCAATACATTATCCAAACATCTGTGCAATTTGAATAAGTTTGACCACCCCAAACCTGAGATATTTACACTTAAAGTTGGCTTGGTTTACACGCAACAAATGCGTTATGATTGGCAAACAGGGCATCATTAATTTTACCGTCAAAACTAAAATTAAGAAATTGATAAAAAACGAAGATAAGCTAGAGTAAGATATCACGAATAATGTGAAAAAAATGAGAATGATTCACCATCTAGTTTCCAAGATATAACCATGAAAAGCCCTCACAATTTTGGTGCAAAGCCTGGCAAAGTTTGGAAAAAAACAATTGGGGCAAAGCCTGGACAGTCCCGGCAAAAAGTTTACTGGCAATGGTAGATCAAAAACACAATATAAAATATATTTTACGGCAATAAATGATATCCATCGTATTATCTACTAGTACCGAGTCAATATTGCGTAGTTTTTTATTTTATTTATTACTAATTAAACCAATTATCAATCTTTTAAACATGACCATGGTATGTAAACTTTTGGTTGAGATTTTCGCAGAGGAACTACCTTAAACGCGTTTTTCTCGAAACAGCATTTTGTACTAGTTTTGCCGCGATAACTCAAGAACAATTGAAGACATCGACTTGATTTTTTTTTTTAATGAAAATATCAACTTTCTCCACAACATGAACCGACGTCTATGTAAAAAAATCAATTTACTATTATTGTTATTGCAACAAATTTTAGCCATTTTTCGATGCTTTTCAAATTGTAGCCGCCATTTTTTCAATTTTTATGTTTTTCCAAGAATTTTAAGTCCAGTCTGTGGAGGAACATTCCCCGAAGAAAATGGCGTTTGGAAATTGGCGAAAACTTCAACCAGCCACTCGGAATCGTGGCAATGAGGAAGCAGGGTATGAGACGCGTGGTCTTCTTTATCCGCCCATATCTACGGTAAATATTTATATTTTCGAAACGCCAACCACTGAATTGAATAGCCAAAACTACAATAAAAAAGTTGCAAAAAAGAAAATGTACGTGTGTTGTTTCGGTTCTTCACAAATGCGGTTTGAATTTTATCCTATTTTCGGCCTTCTTTCGTTGCCTAGTCCTCTCAAGAGTATTTGCGGATACAATTACCGAGACATGCGTTGCCGAGATACAGCTCGAGATGAGCGTAGTAAAAAGCCTGGGGCCAGTTGCTCCATCGTCCGGTCTCTTTGTGGATGAGAACTCTCAGGGCGAACGGTATGCAGAATAATATAGCGAGGAGCGCCGCAGCCGCGTATCCTGCAATATCGATATGAAACGTGTGAATGACAGAACCTCAGGATCCAACGTACCGTGGAATCAAAGAGAAATATCGGGACTCCGGATGCAAGGGGACGGTGGAGAGGTGGAGAAGAGGAATTTAATCGATATTATTGAAGCGTTATTTTGTTTGTTTGGTGCCTCGGAGAGAAAACGCAAAATCTGTAAGACTTAGAAATAGATCACTTAGTTTTGATAACAATAATAGTATCCATAGTTATCATTGTATCATCCAATATCAATGATAACATCCTTGGAGAACATTGGAGAACATTGGAGAACATTGGAAACTATTGAAAACCATTGGAGAACATTGGAGAACATTAGAAAACATGGGAAAATATTGGAGAACATTTGAGAACATCGCAGAACATTGGAGAACATTGGAGAACATTGGAGAACATTGGAAAACATTGGAGAACATTGGAGAACATTGGAGAACATTGGAGAACATTGCAGAACATTGCAGAACATTGCAGAATATTGGAGAACATTGGAGAACACCAAACATCATTGAATGACCACCCATCTTTATCAACGGAATGTCCTTCCCTATGTAAGAAGAGTTTACCAAAAATCAGCTCCACGAGGAAGCTGAGGAACTACTTTACAGCCCCGGAATCGCAGATTAATTTGACAGATTATTCAGTCACAACATTTTTGAGTCTTTGAATTTCAAACGGATTTTCCATGAAAACTAATTTTTTGTGAACCTCGTACGAGATAACTCAAAAACTGTCTCATCGATTATCTTGAAATTTTGCACATTTTTAACTAACATAACTACTCTCTATGTGAACCTCAAGTTCTTTGTAAATTATCTTTAAACGCTACTTTTTCATTAATAAATACTATAGTAAGCATTTCATGAAAAATATGACTTTTTTCAAACTCGTACCGTTTTTCGAATTTTCACTCTTCTTTGGATTTTGCAGGTTTACATAGAGCTCGTGGGTCTTATAAATCTAAAACTTCTCGGCTCTGGTGTTTGACCACAAGATCAATGCAAGAGACGCTATGTTGTACGCCGCGGAACAACTCAGGCGGCAACCGTCTCTGGAGCAAGTACAGTTGCCATTTTTTTTAATTAAAAAATTCGAAAATTAAAAAACGACACGTAGATAACATTTTTATTGTGTAGAATAAATAGTTTCGACACAAAAAATCTTGAAAATTCGCATCGGAAATAAAACTTTAGGTTCTACTTCAATTGCCGGATACCTAATGTGGCTCATGAGAAAATTTATATCGTCTCATAGCCGCGAATAAATTGGTTGAGTATGGCGGCTCCGTGCCCGAAGTGAAATATCAAACATACGGTGGGAGAACGAAGCGGCAACGTCGGTTGCAACGAGGAGGCGATACTGTTATCAGGGAAAATTAATTAAATTCTTGAGTGCGTTCAGAACACGTCTGTATATACTTATCTACATGTGTTGAACATCGTCGCGGTGAAGAGAAACCCAAGTGGTTCGAATTAACGCTGTACACTATCTCATGTAATGACATAATCGATTTTCCACGTGGCCAGGCCGGATTTGGCTCTAACGTGTTGAAAAAAATGTCAAATTCAAGTTTGACCCGCTGAACGTGATGCGAAAAATTGCGATTTTTTTGTCACGCCACCTTTGTGCTCAACAACAGGCCAAGCAAGGCGAAAAGCTCATCAAGTTTGAAAGGACGACTGATCATTTGTTTTTCTTTATTTTTCGAGGGTCGTAGCCTTAAGGGGTGAATCTACCTAGAGGCCCGAAAAAATAGCCAAATTCGATTTTTTTTCGGAGAAACGTTTGGTGAAAAAGAAACGCATTTTTTTTAACTAAAAGGTACATATATTGACAGCGTTAAAAAAATACATTAAAAAATAAAGACGGCCGCAGGCAGATGATGAATTTTTTTACGCCGTTTGGCGGTGGACACTCTCCAGCTTAAACCGTCCATCTGAAATCTAAAAACCAAACGGGTTATTCAAGATAATCATAATTACGAGTCGTTGACGATCGCTTATTCTTCCAATCATTTTGTTTTAATGAAGTAGCGACGACTTGAAACTCGAGCACACAAAATCTATGAAAAAAGTCGTCATTTTTACGTAACTATAAAAAAATGAAGATTGATTTGAAAAAAACGGGATCGTCAATGACTCTTAAATATTTCTTGTCGTATTTCCTGTAAATTTGGAAATAATCTATCAAGTCGTTCTCGAGATATCATGTCCACCGACTTTAAAAACAGTATCATCTGCCGGTGGCCATGTTTTTGATGTTTTTCTGTATTTCATTGGTGATTTCTTTTAAAAGCTCGTAATATATGTAACTTTTTGTTAAGGAAAATGCGTTTCTTCTTCACCGACCGTTTCCGTGAAAAAAAAGGAATTTGGCCTTTTTTCGGGCCTTTTCGCAAGTAGATGAAGCCCCTTAAGAAAATTAAAATACCAGTCGTTTTTTCAAAGATTATGAGCTATGGCCTACGTTTGCATTGCTTGCTGATTCGTTGAACCGAACTATTTAAGGCTGGATATACATTGAGACGGAAAAAAATTAAGCGATTTTAAGGGATTTTTTAAATTAAGAAATAATTATTCTACACTTATCAAACTGCAGGCATACTTTAATAGTATATTCAAGGCCTTAGACCATAGTAACGAGTATAAAATTATGTGCGAATTTAACCATTTTTTGCGTGTGAAAAAGTTATTTACTCATAAAATTAATTGCACATCTATTTAGTATGAATATCAAGCTGTTAGAATTTTTTTCTTTCGGTGTACAAAACGGTCGACTACTAATATTTTCTTTTGTTATCTTTTTTTTAGGCGCTCCGCGGCGTGACATTTAGCATCCACAATTTTTTACCTAGAAAAAAAAACAAAATTTCTCGTCAATCTGCATTATTCAAAAGTTTTATTCAAAAGTTGTAGGTATTTGACCTTGAGAAATGAATTTTCAATTAAAAATTTCGTTATAACTGCTCATAAACTGCTCATAAAATGAAAAGTTTTCGATTAATCAGAAATTCCGTACATACTTCTCTGCGAAATGCAATTAGGAACATAGCTTTTCAATTTGAAGTAAATCGAGTGGAAATTGTTGAAGTTATTTGTCACGCCAATTGGAAAAAAGCTGTTTCGAGAACTTTCGAGTAGTCGGCCATTTTGAACATCGAAAAAAAAAATATATATTTTCTAACAGCTTGATATTCATACTAAATAGATGTGTAATTAATTTTATGAGTGAATCACTTTTTCATACGAAAAAAAATTGTTAAATTCGCACATGATTTTATACCCGTTACTGTGGCCTAAGGCCTTAAGTTTATAAAACAATTTTTTAAATTCATTTATCACCAAAATGGCGGAGCTGTAGCAGCAAAAAAATTCAGTTCTTTTTTTATTTGGAACATGTGTAGTTCCTATTGGACGATAATTAAAATGAAGAAAATGCAAATTTAAGAGAATGGCGCGCATTTCAACAAAAATCAACATTTCACCCAAATTTTCGGTCAAATTTGGATTAAAAAAGTAGTTTTTTTCGCTAATTTTTCACAAACAATTCTTGTTAAGTAGGAGGTAGTAATATTATCAATATATCTACCAAATTTCAACTAAATCAACATAATAGTTTTTGAGTTATCCTGCACGCCCATTTCGAAAATGCAATTTTGAGTAAAACGCGTTTGAAGTTTTTGCTTTGAATCTTTGGGAAAATATTCTACATATATAGTGCTATCGTTTAAAGAAAAAAAAATAAGATATCGATTTTTTGATCGTTGTTAATGTGTATCCCGTCTTAAGGGAGCCTTTGTCCTTGAAATTTTCAAAAAATCAATTTGAGCTCAACATGAGCAGCTAGAAGAAGAGGAGGGATGCCTCTATGGACCAGGCATTGCCGATTAGCGGTAATTATAAACACATTTGTGTAAACACAATACAAAACTTTAAACGCGTTTTTCTCGAAAACACGTTTTTAAAAATGGCTGATATTCTCCTGACCGCTGTAATTAACATATCGACCTGAAATTTGGAGAGCATACTCAGAAAATATGTCTTCACGGAATGACGGATCGTTTTTCGATAGATACATTTTTGCATTTATTATTTATCTTTTTATGCGAAAAAAACGAGAAAATTCGATTTTTTTTAAATTGCCGCCATTGTCCGAAATTTGTACTAAACGAAAAACCCATCCGTCGTTCCATAACCAAAGGGTCACAGATTGATAATATGCTTTGAATTTGTGTTTCAGATCAACAAAGAGGGGGCAGTGATGTCAGCCGTTTACCTCCCGCGATTTGAGGACCTGTTTTCGCGGAGCTGCAACGGCCGCCATTTTGGTTTTTTTTTTTGAAAAAAAATGTTAACGTTCTGTATATCATGAATAAACGCAAGAAAAAAACCGCACTCAAAAAGCTTTACTCGTTTCCTTTAAAAAAAATAAAATGTAAACACCTGAAATATGGCACTCCAAGGACAAAGTCTCCGTTAATCCGCCGAGGGCAAAGGGATTTTAAAGAATGTGTATAATTTACTAAAGCGTCGAATAAAGTATCAAATAGATAGCATTCGATAGGTCAATGAATTTCGCAAAATTTTCGAGCCGGGCTGACAAAAAACGAAGATGGCTCGTCAGTGTTGAAAATATTCCGCAGCTGAGAAAGCTCTGCATCGAGATTTCCTCTTTACCAGCGATCGGGCGATGTTCAAGAGGCGAATACTTCCCTGCCCCATCCGCAGTCCATCAATTGCCCGCAGAGAAAGAGAGAGCTTTTTCTCCAAGGTCGATAAAAGCTCCGCTCTCGTGGTTACCGACGCACGGTAATCGCAGGACCCAATTTTGCCTCCTAACCGATCGCGTCCGAAAAAGCTCTTGTCTCTATGGTAAAGCTTCAAAAGCTTTACCGTTCGTTCGCGTTGAACCTCGCGTCTTTCCTTCGCCCCCCGCGGCCAATTCGATTTACCGATAAAAAGCTTCTCGATCGCGAGTCATTACCCGAGCTTACTTTTTTCGCCGGTAAACGGAGGCTCGTTTCCACGGACCTCGTAAGACGCAAGGAAAGTGGATTTCCGCGGGACTTTGAAGGATTTTCCGTGCTTTACGAGGAAAAAAAAACGAAAATTGTCGTACGGGGGGAGGTTTGCCGAAGGGCGGCAACGCGCGGGCAGCGAGAAACAAAAAGGAGAGCGCCAGCGTGTGGGTGTACGTGTGAAAACTCCGAGAAACTTTTTCGCACCCGAGAAAGCTCGTAGGCCAATGTTGATCTCGTAAAATTTTTACCTCCCCGATTTTTCCCCCTCTCGCCCTTAAAACCTTCCTTCGATGGCTTTACCCTCCATTAGAAGAAAATTGCTCTGACCCGCGTTGGCTTCGCGCGAACTTTTCACCGAGCTTGCGCCCCGGTACAAGGACTCGCCGGAAACATGTAAATTACGATCTTCCGACTATTTTCACCCTTTGCTCTGCTACCCCTTTTTCGTCCGCACTGCCAACGGGAGCACTCGCTTTTCCCGATCCTTTGCACTTATAACTCGAGGACACGGATCTCGCAACACACACACACACCCGCCCACGCACACCTCTCGTACACGGACATGGAGATCGAGAAAAGGCATTTTGAATCCGTCGTATCTATTCGATGATTTTTATGAGCACGTCTGGCTGTTTTAAGAACGGAACGTGTTTTTTTTTACGTATTGTTGATTTCGGGGACAGGACGGTCCTTGAAATGTCCGTCGTATAAAAATGTGTAGATTTAGGTGAACGTGACTTTGAAGACGATTAGGCATACTTGATGCCATTTTGAACAACCAAATCGAAAAACATTTTGAAAAACCAAAAACACATGATTATTTTCAAAATGTAAAAACAAGCCCAAAATCTCGAAAACCGTGGGACTTTTACTAAACTGAAATTCCGGCATATAGCATACGACGTCATTTGACCTACCGACAGTTGCAGGATTATCCATTCATTACGGGACACCCTGTATATATATATATATATATATATATATATATATATATATATATATATATATATATATATATATATATATATATATATATATATATATATATATATATATATATATATATATATATATATATATATATATACATACATACATACATACATACATACATACATACATACATACATACACACATACATACATACATACATATATATATATTAGGGTGATTCGTTTCAGGGCAACTTTTTTTTTCGACCCATCGTGCCCGAAAACCTTTAGATGGTACCCAAAAACAAACTTTCGTGAAAAGGGGGTGTTGCCAAAAAATATTTAGAGGTCGCGAATCAAAATTGAAGGTTTCCCATTTGATTAACATTGAAAAAAATATTTTTCTCACTATTAGTGTTACCATTCCGCGAATTTTGATATCGCGATATTTTCCAAGTGGGTTCTCATAGGAAATATGATACTCCACAATAAAGTTCATTGAGTCATGGCCGTAAATTCAACCGTTTCAGCGGCATCATTATTTCAAGTGAATACTGTGCAAAATATCTATTCAAACGGCTGTAACGCCTAAGCTATTAGATATATCGAAAAAATTCAGATGAGAACTTTTTAGAGAAAGTAATTTTCTACAAAAAAGTCTTATAAGCCGAGCCCGAAAATTCAACTCTTTCTCAGCTATAGGAGGATGAAGTAAAATAAATAGATTTTTTTTTAAACAAAAACAGGAGGATGAAGTAAAATAAATAGATTTTTTTTTAAACAAAAACAAATCTATTTATTTTACTTCATCCACCTATAGCTGAGAAAGAATTGAATTTACGGGCTCGGCTTATAAGACTTTTTTGTAGCAAATTACTTTCTCTACATAGTTCTCATTTGAATTTTTTTCGATATATCTAATAGCTTAGGCGTTACAGCCGTTTGAATAGATATTTTTGTACAATATTCACTTGAAATAATGATACCGCTGAAACGGATGAATTTACGGACATGGCTCAATGAACTTTATTGTAAAGTATCATATTTCCTATGAGAACCCACTTGGAAAATATCGCGATATCCAAATTCGCGGAATGGTAACACTAATAATGAGAAAAACATTTTTTTCCATGTTAATCAAATGGGAAACCTTCAATTTTGATTCGCGACCTCTAAATATTTTTTGACAACACCCCCCTTTCACGAAACTTCGTTTTTGGGTGCCAACTAGAGGTTTTCGGGCACGATGGGTCAGAAAAAAAAGTTACCCTGAAACGAATCACCCTAATATATATATATATATAAATGTACTACGCATATCGTGCCAATTACTTATATATATATACACAGGGTGTCCCGTAATGAATGGATAATCCTGCAACTGTCGGTGGGTCAAATGACGTCGTATGCTACATGCCGGAATTTCAGTTTAGTAAAAGTCCCACGGTTTTCGAGATTTTAGGCTTGTTTTTACATTTTGAAAAAAATCATGTGTTTTTGGTTTTTCATATGTCATTTCTACAAACGATAACTTTTCTTTGACCCGGTTTTTTAGAAATAATTTTGGTTATTTGTTTTATCTAGAAAAGTCTCCTTTTTAACCTTAAATGTTAAGGAAACTTTATGAAAAAAAACTCTTACGCAGAATTTTCATCCGAACCAATTCGAACATCCGACTTTGATAGCCTGCGGTGTAAGAAAAATGTACTACGCATATCGTGCCAATTACTTAAAAAAGCTACCTAGTTACTGTCGATTCTAAAATGGTATTATTCTTTACAATTTGTCTCTTAATATTTTTTCTAATCGAATTTTGAATGAACTAAGTCGTCTTATTGCAAATTATAAATTGAAATAAAAAATGTAAGAATTGATGGTACTAGCGAGTAGTACGAGCTTTTTTTTAGTTTGAGGCATGTGAACAATGGAAATGGTCGACCCCTTGAGCGCTTTCACGAATTCGATATTGAAAATTCTGCATAAGATCTTTTTTCATAAAGTTTCCTTAACATTCGAGGTTAAAAAGAAGTCTTTTTTAGATGAAACGAATAACCAAGAGTATTTTTCAAAAACCGTGTCAAAAAAGTATCATTTGTAGAAATGGCATGCGAAAAAGCAAAAGCAGATGATTTTTTTTATTGCATAAAGCCCTAAATCTCGAAAACTGTAGGCCTTTTACTAAACTGAAGTTCCAGCATATAGTAGGACATGATCTGACCTATCAACAGTTGCAGGATTATCCATTAATCACAGGACACCCTGTGTGTATATATATATATTAGGGTGGCACAAATTTGAGCTCTATTTTTTTTCTTTTTTTCTCACCATACAATTATCTTCTTTAAAGAAAAAAAATGTTCACGGACGCTGCGAGCGGTCAAAAAATATTTAGAGGTTGCTCAAGTCTCTGAAAAATTCAAGATTTCATTAAAAAATCCATTTTTTTTCGTCCACTTCTCACCCATGAAATTTACGCTTTATAATTTTAAAGTTAACCTCGCGAAAGCTCTAGCTGGCTAATTGATATTTAGTGGTCACTCAAAGTTTTCGAAATTCAGAATTTCCGCCAACAAATAAATCTCGCATGAACTATAAATCCTTGTTGCACAGAAACAAAATAAACAGCGAAGTGTTACATTTTCTGAATAACTTATCATAATAATTTGTAACAAACACCAATTAAACAATATGTGTTATTTGATGGTGTCGCTCGTCACAGAGTACAGCTACGATTGGTCCGCACTTTAACTGTGCACCAATCGCCACCAGAGACCAACTGTGGGACGAATTACGATGTGCGGAAAACTATTTTTAAAGAAAAAAAGGATTCATTTTTTGAAAATTTGGAAATTTCGAAGCTCTTGAGCGACCGCTAAATGTCCATTGGCCGGCTAGAGCTTTCGCGAGGTTAATTTGAAAATTATAAAGCGCAAAATTCATGCGTGGGAAGTGGACGGAAAAAAATCGATTATTTAAGGCGTTACCCCCACTTGTAGCGCAAAAAAAGGCCTTTTTCATGAATTTTTTTAAAGAAAACTACAAAACTTTTCTAATCGATCAATATACCTTCTTAAAGAACACATCTTGAAGAACTTTCAGTAATTTTTTTATTGAAAAATATTACATTGTTTAGTGGCAAATGGCCGTCAATGAAATAATGTTTTTATATACACGGTTTGCGGCGACCAACATTGCGGCGAAGTGGATCATCTGATGAAAAAAATGCGGATGTATTTAGTCAAATATAAGTATAAACTAGTCTTTAATCGAAGGATTTTAAAAAATATTCATTTTTCACAAAATGGCGGACAGTCAAAGTTAATGGTTCGATTTTAACGAAAAAAAAACGGCCGTTTTTTGGCTATAAAACCGCCATTTTTTTCGAAAAAAAAATCGAACGATTAAAGACTACATTTTTATGTATTAAATAAGCCTGCAAAATTTCAAGAAGATCGGTTCATTAGTGTTCGAGTAATCTTGGTCACCGACTTCAGAAATGCCATTTTGAGAAAAACGCGTTTAAAGTTTCAATTTCAGTTTACACGAAGAAAATATTTTTTTTTGTAAACTTACATAGAGTCATCTATTCCGGGCATAAAAAAAACTGCACTTCGAATTGCACTTCAAAAAAATGCAATAAAAAAAAATCGATTTTTTCAAAATCGCAAGTGGGCGTAACCCCTTAATGAAAATGCGAATTTTTGGGAGGCTCGAGCGACCTCTAAATATTTTTGGACCGCTCGCAGCTGTCGCGACAATTTTTTTTTCGCCAAAGAACATAATTGGTTGGTGAGCAAAACGAAAAAAAATAGCTCAAATTTGCGCCACCCTTACATATATATATATATATATATATATATATATATATATATATATATATTGTATATGTACGTACAGAAGTACAATCCCCATTCCGTGAATCGTTAACATTTCAAACATTTCAAACACTCATTGTCATTGTCGTTTTTTTTCCTTCCACTAGACTTTCTCAGAGCCCCGTAAAAAGTAAGTACGCTGTCCGCACTTTTTCCCGTACGTTTTTCGTTCTGACGCGAATTTACCCAGGAACAAATTACCCCCACCTGGACCGGCTCGTCGTTGCGAGGGACGTCGAGTCGATTAAACGTTAACACTAGTCTGGAGGCTCCGAAAAAGGTTCCGTAAGAATTTTTGCTGCCAAAAAAGCAAATGAATAATCTATCGGAATAGATTAGATTATAAATAGCGTAGATTATAAATTTTTGACTGTAGATAGATGGTTGCATACTGAAAGTAACCCCAGTAAAATGTTGTCCCTCAACTCGGCCCAACCCTAAGAAATAGGGGATGAAAACTTAAGAATCGCCGTATCTCGATATTTAATAGTCCGATCAAAAAAGGTTTCAAACAAAAGTTGTTTGGAATAATAAAATTCGTATAAAGTTATCTGACGTCGAAGCCCCTATGTTTGAAAATAGCGGCACAAAAACGATTCGAAAATCTGGGTCAGTGGTGCTCTCGTGTTTTTGTGCCGCTATTTTCAAAGATAGGAGATTGGATGTGAGATAACTTTGTACGAATTTTGTTATTCCAAACAACTTTTGTTTGAAACCTTTTTTGATCGGGCTATTAATTATCGAGGTACGGCGATTTTTTAGTTTTCAACCCCTATTTCTCAGGGTTGGGGCGAGTTGAGGGGCAACATTTTTTCGGGGTTACTTTCAGTATGCAACCGTCGAAAATTCGGTCGAAAATTCATATTCTACGCTAAAAAGTGCTCGGTTCTCGCCTCTTTTACTGAACTATCTTTAGGTGGATGCTCCATCGAACATTTTTTTCCGTGAAAAATGGGGGCGCAGCTGTACACGTTGGAAATTAATCAGAGGTATTGTACTCACGTTGGTGAGTTTTTAGCTCACTCGAGTTAATTTTTTTCAAACCGCGGTGATATTTTTTCCCCCGTGTATAAGTTTCCAGGCTTCGACTGCCCAAAGACAGCTGGAAAGCGAAATAAAAATAATTCTCGGATTGATTCGTCGCGGAGAGATTGGCCACCGGATGGTGTCATTCTATCGATTAGGTCAACAGAGCCATAGCCAAAAGCAAAAAGCCTCTGCATACACGGATTACTTGGCGTCGAGACACTTCTCGCGATACTGCCACGTTTTATCGTTGCCTCCGAGAATACAGCATGCCTGCCCTTTCTTTTTAAAATCGGCGCCCTGCCGTGCCGAGCTACCTCGGCCCGGGGCAATACCCGGATGGGTGACCGCAAACGAGACACCGAGCAAGCCCCATTTCTACCGACTGCCCAACGGCCACCTAGAGCATGGATACCGGTCATGTATATTCTATGAATAACATGGACAAACCCCACACTGAGAAAAAAATCATTGATCCAATATCATTGGTGTTATTGAATGAAATTTCGTTGATTCAATTGTAAAATTGTTGGTGTAAATAATCGGATTTATTAGTCAAAACAAAACGCTGTTGACTTTAATAACATGATTAAATTTAAAGTTTTTTTTTCATTCAAAAGATATATTGTTAGCCGAGAACAAAAAATTATTGAAACTATGTAAAAAATTATCGGGAACAAATTGTATAGTTTTGAATGCATTTTCTGCAACGAACAAAAAAAGCGTTTCGATTCATAACATGAATATTGTTGATTCGAGTACACAAGAAAAATTGAATTTCGCTCGTTTGATTCAGATAACATTTCTATTGAGTGAATATGTTATTTTATTTTTTTCACCATATCCGATATTGATTTTCAAGTACATTTTTCGTTAAAACATTAATATTTTATATTGATTGAAAAATATTAAGCAAATGTCTGAATTGGTTAAAAAATTATGCGAAAATAAAATTTGTTTCTTGCGCATTTGGTTGAAAAAATCCAACCAAATCACGGCCGAGCGCCACTGAAATGATAGGTGTGAGGAAATCCGTAGTTCTCGGAGTAACCGCTAGAAGCCGCACGTGCGCTCGTTTCTCGTAAGCGTAGCGCGAACCGAAAATCTACTTAAGAGGTTACCCCCACTTGCGATTTTGAAAAAATTGATTTTTTTATTGCATTTTTTTGAAGTGCAATTTGAAGTACAGTTTTTTTTGATGCCCGGAATAGATGACTCTATGTAAGTTTACAAAAAAAATATTTTCTTCGTGTAAACTGAAATTGAAACTTTAAACGCGTTTTTCTCAAAATGGCATTTCTGAAGTCGGTGACCAAGATTACTCGAACACTAATGAACCGATCTTCTTGAAATTTTGCAGGCTTATTTAATACATAAAAATGTAGTCTTTAATCGTTCGATTTTTTTTTTTCGAAAAAAAAAATGGCCGTTTTATAGCCAAAAAACGGCCGTTTTTTTTTTCGTTAAAATCGAACCATTAACTTTGACTGTCCGCCATTTTGTGAAAAATGAATATTTTTTTAAATCCTTCGATTAAAGACTAGTTTATACTTATATTTGACTAAATCCATCCGCATTTTTTTCAGATGATCCACTTCGCCGCAATGTTGGTCACCGCAAACCGTGTATATAAAAACATTATTTCATTGACGGCCATTTGCCACTAAGCAATGTCATATTTTTCAATAAAAAAATTACTGAAAGTTCTTCAAGATGTGTTCTTTAAGATGGTATATTGATCGATTAAAAAAGTTTTGTAGTTTTCTTTAAAAAAATTCACGAAAAAGGCCTTTTTTGCGCTACAAGTGGGGGTAACGCCTTAAACGCCGGAGATACCCTAAAGAGTATCGCTTCTTGGCCTGTGGCTAAGATCAAAGTGTAGTATCTGTTCTTATCAGTTAAATATCTGATATTTTCTCCATGAATATTTCATTGGATATCTGATATTCTCTTCACTATTATCGTGGATGATCATTCTAATGCTCACTTTTAAAGATTTAAAACAAATTGAAAAACTTACGTCCCATGGCGTACTAGTTTCGATGCAGTAAAGAAATAATTAATTCTATTGATTATATTTTTGTACGAAATAAAAAATGTTGTAGCAACCGCTTAATTATTTCATCCATACATCTACGGATTGTATATAGAATGAGTTCAATAGAATATAATTTTATTTGAAGGATAATGTAGATTTTCAGAGAACAGAAGAGCTTTTTCAAATAAAATAATATGTCATTTAAATCAATCACATTTTCCAATATTTTATAGTATTGTAACAATCTCATATATCGGTGGCACTCCGCAGCAGCACATTTATTTGGATCAACCAATATATTTTTCTGATTCAATTGGTTTTTTTTTCTCAGTGCAATATAGGACCAAAAATCTGGTATTGAAAAACCAAGATTAGACTTGAATAATACCGATATTTCGATATCAGAGTTGAAAGAATTGAAATATCATAATAAATGTTGTTATTTCTACTTAGGTTACTTTTGCTTGTTTTTTTACTACGTTTGACAGCCTTAACATTTTATTACCCACATTAAATATTTCCGAAGTGTCAACTTATTTGTCCGCGAGTTTGGTATCGGAAAGGGCTTTTCTTCAGCGACTTACTGTGTTTTTGCACTCACAAGAAACATCACTTCTGCCTTCGATTTTGTTGAGACTCGTGTATGTGATGATGCATTGAAAACTATTAGACACGTATTTTTTTATCGGCGGAAAATAGTTTACAAGGGAGGAACAGAATCCCTCAAAGAAAGGCATGTCACCCCTTAATTTAATTTCCTTTCAATACTTCTATAGTGGATTTTCCATTGCTTTACATTAGAAGAATGTTGGTTTTTGTTTCATTCAGATCGGTGGACTGCTTGTGGGTGAAACTGCAAAACAACCCCTCGACACGTCTTTCTTTGAAGGGTGGTTTCCCCCTTTACACCCGTTTTTCCACAGATTTAAAAAAATACGTGTCTAATGGTTTTCAGTGCTTTTTCACATGTATGAGTTCCAATAAAATTGACGGCGGACACTAAAGTGATGTTTTTTGTTAGCTATACTCTATTGTTTCTACGCCTTCCATTTTCACTTTCAAGCTTCTAACGTTTTTAACGCGGTCATCCCATGTGACAGGTCCAAAAAATCGAAAAAAACTCCTGCACAAATTGCAAAATATGTGTGCCTATTATCGGCATAGCAGACTAATGGTGAGTCAACATTTTCTTTTTGTAAGTCGTTTTTGAACTTTTAAACGCATTTTTCTCCAAACTGTATTTTTCAAATTGGTTTCCACCATGTCTCAAAAACTATTGAACGGATTTCGCTGAATTTTTTATGGTATTGTCAGCACATCTATAGTTCTCACCCGAACTAGAATATTTCTGATATCTGCCATATTTTTTTTCAACCTGAAAAAGTCGAAAAAAAAGTGACGAAACTTGGAACTTAACTTTAAAAACCGTGCTGAAAATTCAATTATCGATATTTTTACTTTACTCTAGTTCCGGCGATAGCCTCAGGTCTACAAATTAAAATGCCGTTTGATTTTTTTACATCACATGAGCAAACCCTCTGGAATCATGGTAGCCATCAATTAACTTTTTTTTACACATGAGTGTCTTCCGAACGGTGTAAAGTCGATTCAACTCGTTATTTTTGTTTGATAAAATTCCGAGGGACTGCAAAAATGTTAATAAATGTGTGGTAAAAATTTAAATTATACTTTTTTTATATTGCATAGTTCATTTGTTATTAACAATTATCTGACGATTTTTTAAGCAAATTTTTCACTTTCCAAAAATTTCACTTTCCACACATTTGAGATAAACGCTGCACAGCCGCCATTTTGAAATTAATCGCTTCAAAAAAATTATTGCATACAGTCACTGACATGAATGATAAACACCCTTTTTTGTAATCTCAATTTATTTTGTAGTTTTTCTGGAAAAAATCCCCAAAAAGCCTATTTTCGGGCCTCTGGAGTGGCCTAAGGCCTTAACACACTGAATCTGAAACCGTTTGTTTTTTTTTTTCGGATGGTCCATTTCCGAGATTTCTTCAACAGCGCAGACCTACAATTTTTCAGGACATTTTTTAACTATCATTTTCGTCCACAAATAGTGACTTAAAAAATTAATAAATTTTTTTAATGTATTTCGAAAGTGCACGAAGTTCATTAGTTCATAGAAGTGCATTAAGTGTAACAACTTTTATATGAACGTCCATAATATAGGCCTATCAAAAAAATTCATGAGAATAGACTTTTTTATACTTTTGGTTATTAAAAAAAAGTTCGCAAAAAAGGCGAATAAAATTGCTGTCACACGGGATGACCCGATAAATCAAAGTGTCTAAAAGATATCGGAAAATATCGAAATATCGGTATATTTCGATATTGCAACTTGTTGATATCGAAATAATACCGATAATAGCGAAGCTTCGATAGTCCAAGCTCTAGGTCACCCAACGGGTTTTCCCCAGTTTCCCGCTGCCCCCACTGCGAATCGAACGCGGCAGTGCTCCGGGCAATGGCGACGGCGAAGCATCCACTCGTGAGAACGACGAGTTTGACCTATCTCCCCGCGGCGATAGGTCAAAGCGTCGGGCTGGTCGGCTGCGCGGGACATTGCGGGTCGAGCGCCAGGTTGGGGGGGGGGGGGGGGTAAAGCGAGTTACGACTCAGCCAGCTTGGCAGACAGGATTCTCGCCCACACGCGCGCTAAGAGCCAAGAGTCCCGGGGACGGCCCGGAAAGCGTTCACTCACCTCTTGAATTCGCAACCCCTGCACGCCGCAATTCTCGCGCCGATGCCCGGAGAGCACCAAAAGCGCGCAAAGTAGGAGACGACCGAGAGCCGCGGGTCGCGAGAGCGAGAGAGAAAAACCTGTTGAAACCATAAAGACTTCCTCCTTCTGCCCCCCACCCTCGTGTGTGTGTGCAAATGCCAGACAAACCGAATATGCGGCAGCCACCGAAGTATCCTACTCCATTGTTGCGGAATAATTTGAAAAATAATAAAATAACATTTTGGTCTCGCGATGCCGTGGGTTGTTTTTTTTTGTGGGCGATGACAGCTGCTGGGGAAGTTTTTCAACAGACATAGGGCAATATGCACTTGAGCCCGATCGATCTGCGATTCGATATTCTACTTTTTTCTAAAGTAGCATTTTGTTTGGGGTTTTTTTGGAACCATCTGTAGTTTGAGAAATATTTGCTTGGAGCGATTCAATTTAATGGAATTTTTATTTCTTTATCTTTTTGGACATTTGTAATTTTTTATTTATTAATCTTTTTTAAGATCGATCGTTAAAAATGATTTTTTTTGTTGAGATTTATCATTTTTATTTATTGGTATTTTTGAAGATTTTAAATTATGAGAATTTAATGGGGTTTGAGGGGTTAACACCCAGTTGGAACTTTTGAAAACATCGATTTTTCGTTTTTGACGAAAACTTATGGTACAACCTGTTAAAAATATTCTCTGAAAATTTCAAGTTGGACCGTTGAAAATTGGGGGACTTATCAGTGTTTACAGGTAGGTCCGCTTACCGCTTTACCGTTACAGGTTAAACCTCTAAAGGGGTTACCCCCACTTGCGATGTTGAAAAAATCGATTTTTTTTATTGCATTTTTTTGAAGTATAAGTATCTGAGAATATGTCCTGAAAATTTCAAGTCGATCCGAACAAAATTGACTGAGATATGAGCGTTGAAAGAGAAGAATCCGTTGTGAAATTGAAACTTTAAACGCGTTTTTCTCAAAATGGCATTTCTGAAGTCGGTGACCAAGATTACTCGAACACTAATGAACCGATCTTCTTGAAATTTTGCAGGCTTATTTAATACATAAAAATGTAGTCTTTAATCGTTCGATTTTTTTTTTCGAAAAAAAATGGCCATTTTATAGCCAAAAAACGGCCGTTTTTTTTCGTTAAAATCGAACCATTAACTTTGACTGTCCGCCATTTTGTGAAAAATGAATATTTTTTAAAATCCTTCGATTAAAGACTAGTTTATACTTATATTTGACTAAATCCATCCGCATTTTTTTTTCAGATGATCCACTTCGCCGCAATGTTGGTCACCGCAAACCGTGTATATAAAAACATTATTTCATTGACGGCCATTTGCCACTAAACAATGTAATATTTTTCAATAAAAAAATTACTGAAAGTTCTTCAAGATGTGTTCTTTAAGATGGTATATTGATCGATTAAAAAAGTTTTGTAGTTTTCTTCAAAAAAATTCATGAAAAAGGCCTTTTTTGCGCTACAAGTGGGTGTAACGCCTTAACGCGTTTTTCCTGGAATGACTTTTTCCGAATCGGTGACCAAAATATCTCAAAAACAACTGAACCGATCAGCTTCAAATTTCACAGACATTTTTCGTATATCAAAAGGCAGTCCTTAATCGGAGGATTTTTTTTTCAATGCGAACTTTTTTTATATCAAGGAAAATAGAGTGTTTTTTCTCACCGAAATTTCGTCGATCACTTTTGATCGGCGGCAATTTTTTCAAAAATCATTATTTTATTGAATCCTTCGATTAAAGACTAGATAATACGGCAAGAAAAACTAAATTAATTTGGTTTTTTAATTTCAGATGATTTATTCCCGAGCAGGAGTGGTCACCGTGAAGGACCTGTTTTGCACAGCGGTCTGTGCAATTTACTGTATCTTCGTCGTTTATAAATATATCCCAATAAAAAAATTTTCAAAGATACTTGAAATGATACCCTTTACTATGAAAAAAGTGAAAAAAATGCACTCATTTACCAAAAAAAATCCCGTTAAATGCACTATACACTAGTGAAACCAAGTCTAGATCCATCCGCATGTGTTCAATCTTTTATACTTTTCGAGAAAAAAAGGATTTAAACATTTTTTTGACACTTATCCTGTAGCATATATATATATACATATGTTCTTCTCTTTTTTGTGTGTATTTTCCTGTCAGAAGTTTTTTGCAGCAATCCGGAATCATTCAGACTGGTACAAGTATTTTTTCATCATCTGAACTTTAGTGACCGATCCTCTCAAACCCATTAGTGAAACTTGTGGTCAAAATCTAAGGCACAAATGTTACCGTTCCGTTGGTCCATTGATTGATCAACACTACACTTCATCGCGATACCAAAAAACAGATAATTAATACATTTATTTTCTCGACAAATAAAAAAAATCGCCACACATGCACAGGAATAATTGAAATAGGTATTTACGAGAAGCACCTAGATTTCCCATCTTACATCTCGGCCACCCCCTATAAATGTGCTTCCACCGTGAATACAACGGGAAATGTCAAAAAGCTCTTTCATTTTCCCTTCCTCACCTAAACATTCATAATGCAAACGATTCTGAAAGGAAAATACGGAAAACGCTCGAAGGATGTATTCTTGCCCAAGGGTGTTACTGACGTTTCAAAATATTTCCCGACGATAAAAGCGTTTCCTCAGCGTGAAATTATTCTTGTGTGCTTCTCCACGAATCAACGATAAGCGTATTATTTTTTTATTTTCGTTTTTTTAGTCGCACTTTTTTTGCATCTTACTTTTCGACTATTACCTCTTTGCCTTCAGGCTTCAATTTAAAAACATGATTTTCTCCTTCTCCAGCAAAAAAATCAATTGAACTCGGACCGGGAGGGGGGGGGGGGTAGGAAAAACAAGGAGTCCTTATCGCGACGTTTTTTTTCTTCCCCAATCGCTGATAATGAAGAGTAAAGTTTGCCCACGCGCGTTAATTATAGAGCTACGTAAACCCGAGGTCTGCTAGTTACGGAGATTCGTACTGGCCGGACAGCTTAACTTTATCTGTACACACATGTGTATCTGTGTGTGTGTGTGTGTGTGCGTGCGCGCGTGAGGGTTGTGTGTGTGTGTGTGTGTGTGTGTGTGTGTGTGTGTGTGTGTGTGTGTGTGTGTGTGTGTGTGTGTGTGTGTGTGTGTGTGTGTGTGTGTGTGTGTGTGTGTGTGTGTGTGTGTGTGTGGTGTGGGTGTGAGGGTTGTGTGCGTGCGTGTGCGTGCGTGCGTGCGTGTGCGTGTGTGTGTGCGTGTGTGTGCGTGTGTGTGTGTGTGTGTGTGTGTGTGTGTGTGTGTGTGTGTGTGTGTGTGTGTGTGTGTGTGTGTGTGTGTGTGTGTGTGTGTGTGTGTGTGTGTGTGTGTGTGTGTGTGTGTGTGTGTGTGTGTGTGTGTGTGTGTGTGTGTGTGTTTGTGTGTGTGTGCAGCAGAAAGAGGAACGAGGTCCGTCGAGAAACCGATGATAACGAAGCTCCCGGCTCTCTAATTCTTCGTCCTTTTTTTTCGACCGAAGGATTTCTCGTGTCGAAGGGTTTGAGTCACCGAATGATCCGCTGGACCATAAACCTCCAGTCGCGACAGGCAAACCCCACGTTCCCGAACGTGCCCCGAATCATCCTCTCGCGTATGAACAAAGACCGAAAATACAAGATTAGATAAATTTTTGCGAAAAAAAAAACATTGATCGAATTTATCGGTGGCGTAAAAACAAAAACACGCACGCACACCCACATCGCCCCAAGCACATGCGAGCAAACGGCAGTAAAATTTTTTTCTGCAAGGTCAATAAATTTTACTACTCGCTCGACATTCCAATTTTTATCGTATCCATACGTGAAATCTCGAGGATCCACTGTGAAACGGAAAATTTTATCTCGGAAAAAAAGAAAATATCGGTAGGCCAGCGAAAATTCTTGGGATATAAATTCGCGCTTTTTATTGGTAGGATAATATTATTCGTTGTCTTGAAAATTCGTAAAAATTCTAACGACACACGTCGAGGGGAATGAAAATTGATATTGTATGTAACGGTGTGTTCGAAAGCGTCAATACGAATGTTAAAGGATGTTCTGATTCTTTGATACGGCAGTTTACAAACGAGAAGATTGCCGTTGGCGCTATCGATTTTTTTTTAAATAAAAATAATGTATTCGACAAAATATTATTTTGAAAGTTCAACAACTTTGTCTATAATTCTAGTTTACTTGCGTAGTACGTTATTGTATTTGGCTACTCTATGAGCCGTTTCAGTTTCTCTTTTCGTACATTTGATTCGTATAAGAATACAGTGAAACGATTGTTTATAGTCAAACAAAACAAAAAAGAATGTTTTTTAAAAGGCAAAGGAAACAGTCGGGGCAATTTGTAATTACCTGGAGTTTTCGTTTTATTTATTTTAAAAAATGTTAGGATATTATAATATCCTTTCGAACAATATAAATAAATAATATAGAAACAATATCAATATAAAATATAAAATAAAACATATCAACATAATATCAATATAGAATACAAAATATAAAAATAATATCAATAAATAATACAAAAATAATTTCGATATCATATTTTGTTGATCTGCACAAAAAAATCCGTTTTAAAAAATATCCCAAGTAGTCTTTGTCACGATTACCAATAATCGTCCACACGATACTTTTTTGCCCTTTAACGTTTCCCGTTGTGAATTCACTTGTAATACTTTTCGAAAAAACTCGAAAAAAACGGGAGGGTCTAGTAGTTTCTAGTTTCCTCTAGTAATTTCTTAATCTCTCCTTTAGTAATTCCAATTGATTCACTCCAGCGTTATTACCGAATAATTCTTCGCCAACGAATTACTTTTATGGAAGTATCGAGCGATATCGAAGGGTCATTTTTTTCGTCACACATTTTACGGTCTATTTTGTTCGTTCAAAGGCTGAATTCCATGTGCTCGTTTTTCCTCGTCCCGATCTTTTCCCGGGGGACCCTTTACACAGTTCAGCTGCGACTTTTCTTCATCGCTTTATTCCCTTTTTCTTTCTCGTTCCTTCTATTTTTCCTACGGAGAATATTCTTCGCGCAAGCTTCGCGAGCTGGTATTTACAAGGATCGGACAGTGAGTGCGTTTGCATACAAAGTGCATTTGCGAGCCAGCTATGTAGTGCACGATTCTCTCTCTCTCTCTCTCTCTCTCTCTCTCTCTCTCTCTCTCTCTCTCTCTCTCTCTTTCTCTCTCTCTCCTGCCTCCCTCAGAGGGCATTATCTCTCCCTTTACGTGTGCTTCTTCAATGAATTCTACTCGGGCATCGGAAAAAAACTTCGAGATTCCATCTCGCCGAGTACCAAGTCTTTTCTTGGCGTCTTCTTCGTCCTTATCGTTTCCTAGGCGTGCGCGCACGATAATACATTCCCACAGGAGCGATCAACGTCCCGTCGTGTTCATCCGAATCTCCTTTTTCCGTTTATTCTCTATTTATACATTTTTCCTCCGTGTCCCTGTCGTTTTTCCATTCGCCTCTCTCGTCCTTTTGTCCCTTTTCTTCCGTACATTCGATGTAAATGACTTATTCTTTAATTTTTTTGCTCTCCACCTGTCCGAGATGTACAACTCGATGGGGGGTGCAGGATGGGTGTCAATTATATTTTTTTTTCTCCAAACAATCATTTTTTTATTAAAGATAATTTGGAAAACGATTTTTTTAATAGGATTAACAAATTTTGTGTCATTTATTTTTTATTTTATATTGAAACTATTTTTATGTTATTTATTTATATTATTCGAAGGATATTATAATATCCTTCAATTTTTTTTTCTTTCAATAAGTCAAACAAAAATTCTAGGTAGTTAAAAATTCCCCCGAAAGTGTGATCTACTGTTTTCTTCACCTTGTAAAGAAATTGTTATTTTTTCGCCTCGTTTTAATTCAAACAATCGTTTTATTGCATTTACGCCAAACAATTTTTTGAAAAATCCGCCAAAATAGCTCCGTGGCCAGACACTTTTTTATGCTTATGTTTTTTCTTTAAAATCATGAGGTAACATTTTTTTTGTAATGCTTAGTGCATTAAGGCCTTAGGCCACAGTAACGGGTATAAAATCATGTGCGAATTTAACAATTTTTTTTCGTATGAAAAAGTGATTTACTCATAAAATTAATCACACATCGATTTAGTATAAATATCAAGCTGTTAGAATTTTTTTTTAATGTTCGAACTTCTCGAAACAGCTTTTTCCAATTGGCGTGACAAATAACTTCAACAATTTTCACTCGATTTACTTCAAATTTAAAAGTTATGTTCCTAATTGCATCTCGCAGAGAAGTACGTACGGAATTTCTGATTAATCCAAAACTTTTCATTTTATGAGCAGTTTATGAGCAATTATAACGAAATTTTTTACTGAAAATCCATTTATTAAGTTCAAATACCTACAACTTTTGAATAAAACAATATTTTTTTAATTCCGTACGTACTTCTCTAGGTATTCTAATGTAGATTAACGAGAATTTTTTTTTTCTAGGTCAAAAATTGTGGATGCTAAATGTCCGGCCGCGGAGTGCCTAAAAAAAATAACAAAAGAAAATATCAGTAGTACGCCATTTTCTACATCGAAAAAAAAAATTCGAACAGTTTGCTATTCATACTAAATAGATGTGCAATTAATTTTATGAGTGAATCACTTTTTCATACGAAAAAAAATTGTTAAATGCGCACATGATTTTATACCCGTTACTGTGGCCTAAAGCCTTAATTCGTAGGATCTTGGGGGTATTTTTTTCATTGCAGTATGAAGTGGACTCTCGACAGGATTTTATCATGGTGTTGGAAAATTCGCGAAAATCTCGTCTTGTTATTCGGCGTCGGTGTATCGCTCATACGACGTTTTATTTTCTTCGCCTCACTCCTTTGCCTTTCCGACAATATTTCTTTCACGTTTTTTCTCTGGGCCTTGCCTCGCGTTATTGAGGTCTATATATTGGCCTCTGGACTCGTAAGGAGTACAATGGACCTGAGGAAACGACACCTGGTGCGTTTCCTCTAAGGATCTTTCTTTCTCTCTGCCTCTCTCTCTCTCTCTCTCTCTCTCTCTCTCTCTCTTAAAGTGCTCACGAAGACGTAAAACTTGCCTCGACACACAAGGCGCAGAGCGAAAAGGGTCGGCGGTCGCATACGAATTGCTCGATCTCTATCCTTACACTGGTTCAGCCTTGGAACAAACCCGAGATTCAACCAGAGAGTTGGTTACGTATGAAATTTAATATTCTTCCTCTCTCGCCGTCTCTCTTGGAGTGCAGGGCAGTGAAGGATCGTCTCTACAACGCGATGTGATTCGTGAAATAATGCTATATATATATATATATATATATATATATATATATATATATATATATATATATATATATATATATATATATATATATATATATATATATATATATATATATATAAATTAAGCTACACGAGGGTAAATATTTTTTCATGTTTATCTTGTAATGGTTCATACGGCATCCGAAAAATTAGAAAAAAAAATCTCCATCTACTTGATGACGTACACCATTTTATACGACGTTCAAAAATATTTCCTAAAAAAATTATTGAATAAGAATGTACTTTTTGACGAAATATTTAAAAAAAATAAGTAAATTGAAAAATGCTTTTGAATTTTAAAAAATTGGTGAAATTGAATCCGTTTTTTCTTCTTTTGATTCGATGGCAAAAAAGATGTAGCCATTTTGTTGGGGCAATTGATTTTCGAATGAAATTCCGTGAAAGGGCAGAAATCCAAACATTTCAAAAATTTCTAAATCGTCTTAGGGGGTCGAGATTGAATAAGAATATACTTATCAACTAAAAATAAAGTAAAATAATTATTTGCCATAAGAATTGTACAAAATGGGATGAATCAACGCCTTTCCTGCCCTTAATTCGATTGCAAAAATTTTCGAGTGCAAATATTTCGATGGGGCAATTGATTTTCGAATGAAACTCGGTAGAAGAGCAGAAAGGCCTAGAATTTCTACACCGACTTCGGGGGTCGAAATTGAATACGAATGTACTTGTCAACTAAAAGTAAAAAAAAATAAATAAAATAAAAGAAAACTTTTTAATCAAATTAAAAATTGGACGAAATTTAATTCACGCTTTTCCTGCCCTTGATTCGATTGCAAAAAAGTGTAAATATTTAAATGGGGCAATTGGTTTTCGAATGAAATTCTGCAAAATGGCAGGAATTCATAAAATTCCTAAAACTTCTATGCCGACTTAGGGGTCGAAATTGAATAAGAATATACTTGTCAACTAAATATATTTTTTTCTTTCAAATAAAAGTATTCTTTTCCAATTTGAATCAACGCTTTTTCTGCCCTCGATTCAATTGCAAAACAAAACGTGTAAATATTTCGTTGGCGCAATTGATTTTTGAATGAAATTCGGTGAACGGTCAGAAATTCCCAAAATTCCTGAATTTCCAAAATTCCCCAAAAGTCTCTGACTCACAAGGAAAGGTTGCGACGATCTCGCCGATTTCGATTAAATTTGGCATGCTTATAGAATGGATAAAAAGAGGCGGCACGTATTTTTTTTGCACCTGCGGAACTCGATTTTTCAGGGTTGAAACGCACCCTCGACAATTGGGGTGTTTTTCGTTTTCCGTCGCTAACGTTTTAACGGAACAAGATATGAAAAAAATGCAAATTGCAAAAATGTTTATTTTTTCGTGTACTGTATATTGGAGATGAGAACGATAACGTTATCGTCGAAAAACGAAAACCACCCCTATTTTTCGAGGGTGCGTTTCACCCCTTAAAAATCGGGTCCTGCGAATATAAAAAAATACGTGTCGTCTATTTTTACTCATTCTGCAAGTATGCGAAATTTGATCGAAATCGGAGAGATCGACCTCGCAACCTTCCCTTGCCAGGGGATCGAATTTTCCGGACAAAACGACGGCAAGAAGCCTTGGAACGTACACTTAATTTTTGAGGTACTCTCGTTGGTCGAATAATTTTTTTAACCCTTCAAATTTATAGCTCGAAATTGGGGAGATTAAGTTCCTTACGGCAAAACCTCGAAGCATCTGTCTCATCAAGACAAAGGACGGCGTAGTTATTCAGCCCCTCCGCCGTCTCGCTGCTCCGTCCACCCTCGATTCCTCTTGTTCGGGTCGTGGAAATAAAAAAGTTCGCAGAAGGACGAAGATCAGCGATAAGTCGGGTGAGACGAAAAAATGAAATAATGACAAGGCCAGGATAATCAAAGGCGTCCTTTCTCCCTTTCCCCATTAGTACTCATCGTTGTTTGATCAGTAATCACTGCCGTGCGACGAAATCAATAAGACATCGATCGCCGTCGAGATTCCGACTGGTTCAGCCCAAACTTCGTAAGTATCGCCTTTCGAACTTTGCCATTCCCTTTTTCTTTCGTGACTTTTCCGTAGAACGTGGCCGCTCACTTTGCCGACTGTCCTTTTTGTTTTGTACGTCCTGACGAAAAAAAAATAAAATAAAAGGAAAATGGTAAAGTAAAATACGAGAAGGGGAGGGAAAAAAGTCTCTTTCGTGACGAGAAATACAAGTGCAACGATGTTAGAGCCAAGCCCTTGCTTGCCCGCAAAATATTCTCGTACTTTTAAGGGGTACCCCCACTTGCGATTTTGAAAAAATCGATTTTTTTTATTGCATTTTTTTGAAGTGCAATTTGAAGTGCAGTTTTTTTTTTGATGCCCGGAATAGATGACTCTATGTAAGTTTACAAAAAAAAATATTTTCTTCGTGTAAACTGAAATTGAAACTTTAAACGCGTTTTTCTCAAAATGGCATTTCTGAAGTCGGTGACCAAGATTACTCGAACACTAATGAACCGATCTTCTTGAAATTTTGCAGGCTTATTTAATACATAAAAATGTAGTCTTTAATCGTTCCATTTTTTTTCGTTAAAATCGAACCATTAACTTTGACTGTCCGCCATTTTGTGAAAAATGAATATTTTTTAAAATCCTTCGATTAAAGACTAGTTTATACTTATATTTGACTAAATCCATCCGCTTTTTTTTTTCAGATGATCCACTTCGCCGCAATGTTGGTCACCGCAAACCGTGTATATAAAAACATTATTTCATTGACAGCCATTTGCCACAAAACAATGTAATATTTTTCAATCAAAAAATTACTGAAAGTTCTTCAAGATGTGTTCTTTAAGATGGTATATTGATCGATTAAAAAAGTTTTGTAGTTTTCTTTAAAAAAATTCATGAAAAAGGCCTTTTTTGCGCTACAAGTGGGGGTAACGCCTTAAGACGCTTGTTTTGTTGAATTTTTTTTAGATTTTTTATAATTTATTTTTACAATCTTTTAAAATCACCTAGACCTAAAAAAACTGTATAAAAAAATCTCAAGAAATGTCATCGTATTCTAAACGAAACACTGCAACACTTTCCCTTCTTGATATTTTGTTTCTGACTTAGGCCAAAAAAAATTTCAGAAAGAATTTTGAAAAAATTTGAGCGAATTTCGAATCGAAAATTAAAAAAGCTTCTCCGGCTGATATTTTGTTATAAACGCCATACTTTTCGAGTTAAGCCATCCTTCTCATCACAGTATCGAGCAAAAATAGTTTTGAAAAAATCTCAGAGAAAAATTTTGAAAAAAATTCCAGCAACCTAGTATAAACTTACGCAACTTTTTGCATTTCTGACATTTCCTCGTAAATCCTATACATCTGGAGTCACGTTGCATTTTCCAAAATTTGTCTCTTTTGGCCGAAAATGAAATAACTTTGCGGAAAAAAATCGTAGACAACTTAAAATAAAACAAAAATGGAGCTCATGCTACCCCGTTCAAGTTTATCATGGATAAACATGACAAATTTTCCTTTCATGAGTCATGCCCAATTCTCGATGGTCGAAAAAAAGCCGAAAAAAAATCATAAAAAATATTTCAAAAAGGCAAAACAATGCTGAATTTGTTCCCTTCAAAACGCCTTTCGGTAAATTTGGTTACCTTTTTTTTTGACCAAGCTATGTAAGTTTTAGTGCGGCAAGAAATATCGACTGCTGTATCCAAACTTTTGAGCAGCAGTGTATATCAGGGTTGCCAAATTTGTAATGAAAAAGTGATGCATTATTCATTACTTTTTTTAATGGGCAATGAAAATACATTTCATTACCCATTACATTACATTCAGTAATGTAAAAAAAATCCATTCTTCATTACATTATATTTTGTATTGTAAAAAATTTCCGTTACTCATTACATTACATTTTGTAATGTGTAATGACAAAAAAATTCATTACACATTACATTGTAATGGGCAATGGGCATTTTTTGCATTATAAAGTCCAATGCAATGGGTAATGGATTTTTTTGACATTACAAAATATGTGGTAGTGAGCAATGGAATTCGTTCACATTACTAATGTAATGTAAAAAATCTCTATTACTCATTACAAGGTAATATGAATTATCATTCGTTCCCCATCAGGTCAGATCGACCCAGTGCAAAAACCGCTGGCCCTAATGGGAAACGAATGATAATCCTCATTACATTGTGATGAGCAATGGGGATATTTTACATTGGATTGCATTAGTAATGTGAAAAAATTCAATTATTCATTACCTTATTTTTTGTAATGTAAAAACATTCCATTGCTCATTACATTACATTGTAATGGGTAATGAAAATATTTCACATTACAAAATGTAATGTAATGAGGAATGGAATTTTTTTACATTACAACATTTAAATAATTGAGTAATGAAAAATTTTTACATTGCAAACCCAATGTAATCAGTAATGGAAATTTGTTACATTACTGAATGTAACGTAATGAGTAATGACATTTTTTTTCATTACAAAATGTAAAGTAATGAGTAATGAAAACGCTCATGCATCACAAAAAGTAATGCATTATATGCAATCTTGATATATAATTATATAATTTTATATATATATATATATATATAATTTTTAAAAGTATTTGATAAAAGTAGACATAACTTTTTCAAAAGTACGTTCGTATAGTTTCGTAAACATTAATCATTTCTGCCTGTGCCTGAAATCCCTTAAATCCCGTCTATGGCGCCATACATTTTTCCATCGATTCACGCCAAATCCCAGCCACTTCCCGACCACCCCCTTCGAATTTCCTTAAACTTTCCACGTGCCTCGTTCCTTTTTTTTTATTTACTCTACTCTTTTTCGATTTTTGTGCCTTGTTTCGCGCTCGTAAGGACGTTTGATCCCTCCGCGCTCGCACGTCCTTTCTCCGGCACGATCGTCCCTCGCTTTCTCCCGTTTTTGGACTTTATGAATATCGATTACGAACGCGGGGACGTCAAGCGAGCTCGTATACTGAATACACGTTATTAACTACATGTAAATCTTGCGAGGAGAGGGGCGACTTGTTGAAAGGGAACGAAGGGAGACGAAGGGAAAGGGCCGGGGGAGAACACGCGGGATTTAGTAACTCATCGCGGCTTACTCTATAATCTCGCCGCATTGCTGAAGATATTCTCTACTTGAAGAGGGCCACGGATGATTACGGATAAATATGAAAAAAAAAATTGAGTGAAAAAAATGGCGTTTTCGATTACTCGTAATAATTAATTTGGAATATTTTATCTTTGTAAATTATTGAGCGGGGACGCCACTGTGACGGGTAAAAAAATCGATTTTTTTTGCATTTTCTCAAAGTGTATACAGGGTGTCTTGTTGTGAATGGATAATCCTGCAACTGTCGATAGGTCAGATTGGGTCCTACTGTATGCTGTAAGTAATTGTAATGTTGCTGTAACTGTCAGTTGATTGTAAAGTTGCTCAAGTTAATTTTGATGTCAATAACAATTACAAGACTCATTGAGGGGCTATACCAGTGTGGTACTTTCGAAAAATCAATTTTTTGTTGCTTTTTTCAACAGTTTATACTTTCAAGAATATCCTGTAAAAATTTCAGCCGTATCTCTATAATCTTATCTTGCAAAAATCGATAGTTGAATCTTGAAACGCGTTTTTCTCGATATAAGATTTTTCAAATTTGCTGACATTGTAACTCAAAGAGCAGTTATCCGATTAACTTGAAATTTGAACCGACAAGGAACATCCCTCAGGCGACAACCTTCGATTTTGTTGAAATTTGGATATGTTATAAAGCACCGAAAAGTAAGCGATACATATTTTTTTTATCGGCGGAAAAACGGTTTTAAGGGGTGAAACGAACCCTCGAAAATAGGGGTGGTTTTCGTTTTTCGTCGATAATGTTATCGTTCTCATCTCCAATGTATAGTGCACAAAAAAATAAACATTGTTGCAATTTGAATTTTTTTAATATCTCGTACCGTTAAAACGTTATCGACGAAAAACGAAAAACATCCCCATTTTTTAGGGTGCCTTTCAGCCCTTAAAACGGTTTTTCCGCCGATAGAAAAAAATTCGTATCGCTTACTTTTCGGTGCTTTATAACATTTCCAAATTTCAACAGAATCTAAGGGCGTCACCTGAGGGATGTTGCTTGTGAGTACTCTTGAATATATTTACTCTACAATGACGTAGGATATTTTTCATTGGATGAAAATTGACGATTTGGCATTGAAAAAATGCCCATTCTCGACCGTTTTCTTTGGATTTTTTTTTACGAACAAGATAAAATACATGGGCAAAGGAGCTTTGAAGTTTTATAAGGTATTTATTGGAGTATGTAAGAAAAAATTCAAAAGTATACAAAATGACGTCGCACGAGTCACTATAGCACTACTGTGTTTCAGCCAACCCTCTCCGCGGCACGCAGTAAAACTGTCTTAAATTTGGTCCCGGAACTGAGAGTGAAATGTTTTCGTTAATTATATTATTTTTACCAGTCAAGTACGGGGGGGGGGGGGAATTAAAAAACAATTCAAAGAAAAATAGAGACGAGTTTGAAAAAAAGTTCGTTTTTTCGACCATAATTTTCATCTCACATATGATATATTTTTTACATTTTTCGAATAACCGAAAAAAAAAAACGGTCGTACTTGACTGTTAAAGCAATCTAAGAAGCTACAGTAAAAATTTCAAGTCGATTGGACGAAAATTGTTCGAGTTCTGCTGCCTTAATATCAATGACAATTTGGTTATAAAAAATCGTTGTTTTTCATTGAATTCCATGTATAAGGCATAAAATATTACATTTTTTATCACAATGATTCCAAAGTAACGCTTAATCTTTGACATAAGTTACATTTCAATGTCCTGTCAAAGAAGCCCCACACTCGGGGCTACTTTGACACTTTAAAAAATGTGTATATCAAATTGTGAGGGGGTGGTGGACCTTGACTTTCTTATACATTTGATAGCCAGAGGACACATTGTTCTATTGGAGCAAGAAAAGTTGGTATCTAGAATGTTAAAAAAAGTTACGTACAAAAAACTTCCAAAACCTGTTCAAAGTACAGTTGTACAGTTTTACAGTATTAGAACATGATCTGACCTATCGACAGTTGCGGGATTATCCATTCATAACAAGACACCCTGTATATTGAAGAATATGTGAAAAGTTTCAAGTTAAAATTTTGATTATTGACCAAGTTACAGACGATTTTGTGAGAGTAGGTAGTACTACGATTTGCGCATATTAAAACTCAATCGTCTCTAACTTTCAATCGAATCATAACGCTAGCCATAACTGTCTGATTTTCAGTTTAAAAAAACCAAAATTCCCCTAATTGCAGTAGCTAATGGTGTATGTGGCTGTTTTTTTTTATTGTTTGAAACTTAGTATTTTTTAAGCACCCGGATATAAGTAAAAATCGCGCTAAAATTACATTTTTTTCGTAAACACCCGCTATTTTGGGATTTTTTTTCTTTCGGAAAATTGCTACTTACAACAAGAACTAAATTTATATAGATTATAAAGCTTCTTTATTTTTATTTTTCAGACCAACGATTATCAATCGGAAAATTGCTACTTACAACAAGAACTAAATTTATATAGATTATAAAGCTTCTTTATTTTTATTTTTCAGACCAACGATTATCAATATATCGATCCGGCCGTTGGACCACATTTTTTATACGGAGGCTCTATGAGACCTCAATAAGGCTGTTGATTTTTAACGTTTTCTAATAACAATTTGCACAAA
The DNA here is from genome assembly GCA_944452715.1 of Ophion slaviceki. Lineage (NCBI taxonomy): Eukaryota > Metazoa > Arthropoda > Insecta > Hymenoptera > Ichneumonidae > Ophion > Ophion slaviceki. The sequence continues at coordinate 30,859,739 of OX101793.1, read as the reverse complement.
ATAAGTTCAATGTATGCTTAATAGAG
>OX101793.1:30839501-30859513 GCA_944452715.1 Ophion slaviceki | reverse complement strand
ATTGTTTACGTTATCTTCATTAACAAATAAAAGTGTTGGTTCATTCATAACTAATTGAAAACTTTGTTCGATTAAATATTACTTCCAAATAAAAATTTGTGTTGCAGTATTATTTTAAATATGCCGCGCAAACTCACGTCATTGGATACGTGGAACGATGCGGTGTTGGCATGTGTCTTCTTATTATAGGGGACAAATATTCCTTACAGAAAATTATTCTGTCTAAATTTCAATGTAGACAGCCTGCAGTGTTAAAAGTTGCAATTTTAAAACCCATTATCTCTTAATCTAAGTAGTCGACTGTTCTGAAATTTCACTCAAACATGCATAATGATATGTCTGGTTAAAATTTGAACAAAATCTATAGAAATCAAGATTGCGCGCTCGTACTACCTTAAACGCTTGTCTTTGGAAAGTACGTTTTCAAAGTTGGTGAGAAAAATATCTCAAAAGTTACTGCATCTATCTTTCTGCTATTTTTAGGGCTTTTTCTAGATGTATAAATATAGTATTTGATCGAAGGATTTTTTTTCCGATTGCATGAACGAAAAATGCCGTTTTTCGCAAACCTCAAGTCTCTCACTTGGAGTCCACGCACATTGTTTTAACCCTAACCCCATGTCGTTATTTTAGCACTCGTAAACCTTGAACATGGGTCATTAGCGTGCGTCGCTTATTCAACTATATTATTCTGTAAGGAAAAATCTGAAAAAAATCGTAGGACTTCTGTGGTCTTCTAACTATGCGATAGAATTGTTGCTAGCCCCGAAAATCCCTTTTTCAATAAACATTTACATCAAAATTCAGAGGCATGCTCAACGTTGAAAGATTTGGCATGGACACGAACGACCCAAGTTCAATGGATTAGGGTTAATTTAATATCTTGGAAATTCCTTTGATTAATCACAGAATAAACTAATTAGTTTATATTAGATATTCGATTCCATATTAGAATTATCGATTGTAATTAAATACTTTTACAACGAAAATTATACTTTTCAAATACTTCATTTTTGAACAAATTTATCATGTCGATTTTCTAAAAAAGCCAGTGCCCTGTACCTTTCTTTCTTTTGGGTTTTTCTCTACCATGATGTTTTAGGAAACGGTGTAACTCGTATCTAAAAATCTTCGTCCGGTTCACTTCAAATTCGCACCGAGATAACATTTTTCATCGTATGACCGGATGATTTTCCGCCAAGTTTATCCATTTATTAATAAAAAAAAAAATTAGTCATTCTTTCATCGAAAATTGAACTTTTTTTCCAAAACTTGCCAGATTCGTAACTTCTAAAATTCAAAAACAGTACTCGGTCATACGAAAGTTTAATTATTGTACTGGAAGTACATTGTTTAATTTTCAATTTCCAATAACCCTAATTGCCAGAACCGCCATCACCGATTAGCCATCCATCGTCATCGTTACCTTCTTCAAACAATAATCACTCCATTGTTTATCAATATTTCCCAAAGGAAAAAAAACCCAACCTCGGCCAGACAATCTATCAATCCCCTGTAAAATCCCGTCCTCGTAATCCCAATACTTTCATCGGAAAAAAAAATTGAATCTCGACCTGTTTTTCGGGCTCCAAGCTTGTGCAGGTCCGCAAAAGGAGTTGTACCTTGATTCGGAGCTTTTCGATAGACGGCACTTCGTACACGTAGCTTAAGGCCGGTTTATCCTTTAACCCGGTAATAGGATCTGGCGAACTCGAGCTCTGCAACAATCGTTGCCGACTTAAACGTAAGGCTTGGGTTGACGAAGAAAAAAAATGGAGAAAAAAGAAAGGGGCATGCGTCACTCGAAGACATTGATCTTTTTTCCACTTCGGTGAGCTTTATCGGGATCACGCACGCAGACACGCGAGCCAAGGTAAAAATCAACCCACATGTCAGATCAGACCCTCGACATCGTGCTCATTGAAAGTCTCCGCTCACCCCCCCCCCCCCCCCCGACCCTTCACCCTTACCACAGTCGTGATTTAACTCTCCTAGTGAGTATTTCGTGCGTCAGGGGGTGTTCGCGTGTTAATGATTCTTCAAAGATTTGCGTGGCTCCAATGCGTTAGTGGACGTTTGTCAAGAGAAAAAAAAACCCTCCAAGCTTTCGTTCTCATGCAAATGTGCAAAGTTCGCCAACGATAAGTACATTATTCTAACCAACGCGTTGGACAAATGAGACTTGAATTCCTGGCTGAATAATCCTTCCCAGTGGGAGCTTTCGCCTGGAAAGTGGAGGACTTTCATCCGAGGTGAAATGACAGGGGCTCGAAAAGTTTTTCATTTATAAAAGCGCGTTGAAGTCACGTAGACAGAGTTCCTCACCATGGGAGAAGCCGATGCAAGTTTTGAGATGAAAAAATGGAGATTCTATTCGAAGGCTGAAGGTGGAGCGACGTTTTGGTATTTTTTAACGGGTAAGGTACCCCCTTCCCCGATCAAACTGAAATTTGGCACAAACCTTCCTTTGGACATTTTAAGGGGTTACCCCCACTGGCGATTTTGAAAAAATCGATTTTTTTTATTGCATTTTTTTGAAGTATAAGTATCCGGGCCCATACAGAAGTATGGGCCCGGAATAGATGACTCTATGTAAGTTTACAAAAAAAAATGTTTTCTTCGTGTAAACTGAAATTGAAACTTTAAACGCGTTTTTCTCAAAATGGCATTTCTGAAGTCGGTGACCAAGATTACTCGAACACCAATGAACCGATCTTCTTGAAATTTTGCAGGCTTATTTAATACATAAAAATGTAGTCTTTAATCGTTCGATTTTTTTTTCGAAAAAAAATGGCCGTTTTATAGCCAAAAAACGGCCGTTTTTTTCGTTAAAATCGAACCATTAACTTTGACTGTCCGCCATTTTGTGAAAAATGAATATTTTTTAAAATCCTTCGATTAAGGATGTATGGCAGCTACTGCAGAGTCGTTACAGAACTGATTATACAATTTGCAAAAATCGCATTTAAAGACTAAATAAAATAATTGTAGTATTCATTGAAGCTAAAAAGGAGATTTACCACAGCTCAAAGTAAAACATGCGGTACAGAAAGAAGAATTTTCAATTTTTAACTGCAAATTTAGTTGCTGATTTGATGTACGTTTTCCCTGACGTTGTCGTGGTTACGACATGCGAGCTAAAAAAATACGAAAACCGTCCCATTTAACTCGCAATATCTCGCAAAATATATGGGCACATGTCGATTTTTTTTAACGTATCATGCATATTACAGCGATACCGCACAAAAGTTTTTTTTTACAAAAGAGTACTCCGGAAATACCTTTTTTGCCAATGTAAAGGGAATTTTGGACGTACAGTCCTATGTTCCCCGTGTTAAATGACCCAACTTTGAATTCGTTTATCTCAGCATTCACGTGGGCAAATTTTGTTTTTTTAATCTCAAAAAGTTCTCGATATTTTCCTTTACAATATCAGTGAGTTTCAATTCGAATAGTAGTAAATAACTTAGTTGCCATACATCCTTAAAGACTAGTTTATACTTATATTTGACTAAATCCATCCGCATTTTTTTTTCAGATGATCCACTTCGCCGCAATGTTGGTCACCGCAAACTGTGTATATAAAAACATTATTTCATTGACGGCCATTTGCCACTAAACAATGTAATATTTTTCAATAAAAAAATTACTGAAAGTTCTTCAAGATGTGTTCTTTAAGATGGTATATTGATCGATTAAAAAAGTTTTGTAGTTTTCTTTAAAAAAATTCATGAACAAGGCTTTTTTTTTGCGCTTCAAGTGGGGGTAACGCCTTAAGACAACCCCTAAAGGGATTATTGGCAACGCGCAATAGTTTTTGGGTTTGGGTATTTTTTGGACAAAACGGAGAGCGTGATGACATATACAGGGTGTCGCAGCACTGATGGTAGTCTCCGAAATAAGGGGTTGGGGATGAAATTCTGAGTCGATTGATATAAGTATGTATGGGCCTCAGATTAACCCCAGAATTATTATGAATTTTTAAAGGCGGGCGCACCTGATTGGCCCGCCTTTGAAAATCAATAATAATTCAGGGGCTGATCTGAGGCCCATACATACTTTATATTAATCGACTCAGAATTTCACCACCAAACCCCCATTTCAGGGACTACCATCAGTTCTGGGACACCCCGTATAGGTACAACCGGAGACGTGGCAGATATAGATATAGTAGGCGCGGGTTAAAAAAAAACTTGAAAATTCAATATCTCGAAAACTATTGCGAGTGGCCAAAAATCCCTTCAGGGATTGTCTAAAAATATTAAAAGGTAGGTTTGTGCAAAATTTCAGCTCGATCGGAGAGGGGGGAGTCGGAGCCTTAACCTTAAAAAAATTTAATTGTATATCTCGAAAACGACTGCGAGTGGCCAAAAATACCTTTAGGGCTTGTCTTAAAATATTGAAAGGATGGTTTGTGCAAAAATTCAGCTTGATCGGAGGGGGGGGGCTTATCCTTTTTAATGGATCGGTATTGATTTGCACCAGGTACGAGTGGCTTGCCAGTCGATTGGTGCCAAAATACACTTTAGTGGCTTTCAGCAGCAACGACGCTGATCGTCATTCACGATTGCCACTTGTTTCGGTCTCCCAAGTTGCGGTCTCACGGCGAACGAGCCAAGTAAACCCGGCAATTAGTGTCCCGCGGAGTTGTACAGAAGGCGAACGTAAAATAAACTCGAACTCGGTGGGCAATTCGCTTCTTGAGAGATCTCGCGTGTTAATTGCTCGGTAAAAGCACAATGTCTGTGCTTACGTCAGTTCGTTCATTGTCCAAGTATTCCCGACGTTAATCCAAGTGCCATTTTATTGCCGGGACGATCTTGGAATTGCTGGTGAATGGAGAATACGGTGAAGATGGGAATCGGATGGTTGGAGCATTCACATTGCGAGTTTACTTTGTGATGAAAGTGTCTAGTTTGCAGTGATCGTGGTCGGACGAGTAGAAAAAGCCTGGAAGGGGAGGATACCTTTAGGCGAGGAAAAAAAATACTGATTTTCATGATGTTTTTTGTTAAAAGAATTTTTTTTTCACCATTTTTGACACTTATAAGGAACATCACTTACGGCGTTACCCCCACTTGTAACGCAAAAAAGGCCTTTTTCATGAATTTTTTTAAAGAAAACTACAAAACTTTTTTAATCGATCAATATACCATCTTAAAGAACACATCTTGAAGAACTTTCAGTAATTTTTTTATTGAAAAATATTACATTGTTTAGTGGCAAATGGCCGTCAATGAAATAATGTTTTTATATACACGGTTTGCGGTGACCAACATTGCAGCGAAGTGGACCATCTGAAAAAAAATGCGGATGGATTTAGTCAAATATAAGTATAAACTAGTCTTTAATCGAAGGATTTTAAAAAATATTCATTTTTCACAAAATGGCGGACAGTCAAAGTTAATGGTTCGATTTTAACGAAAAAAATCGAACGATTAAAGACTACATTTTTATGTATCAAATAAGCCTGCAAAATTTCAAGAAGATCGGTTCATTAGTGTTCGAGTAATCTTGGTCACGGACTTCAGAAATGCCATTTTGAGAAAAACGCGTTTAAAGTTTCAATTTCAGTTTACACGAAGAAAATATTTTTTTTTTGTAAACTTACATAGAGTCATCTATTCCGGGCATAAAAAAAAACTGCACTTCAAATTGCACTTCAAAAAATGCAATAAAAAAAATCGATTTTTCTTCTTGCGAAATCTTCTTCTTCTTTCTTCTTGCGAATCTTGCGATTTTTTCAAAATCGCAAGTGGTGGTAACCCCTTAAAGTGTTCGCCTCCGATTTTCTTGAAACTCATATATGTGATCGAGCATTGGAACCTATTAAACACGTATTTTTGTTTATCTGCAGAAAAACGTTATTAAACGACCCTTTAAAGGCGTGTCACCCATTAAGGGTTCTTCTCACTTTAGACGCTAAAAAGACTATTTTCATCAATTTTTTCATAGGTTTATATAATAGATATTGATGTAAAAGTTGTTACACTTAATAAAAACACTTTCGAAATACATAAAAATCTTTTATTTATTTATTCAAGTCACTATTTATAGACGAAAATGGTAGTTAAAAAAATGGCCTAAAAATTGTAGCTCTGCGTTGTTGATGAAATCTCGACGATGGATCATCGGAAACAAAAATATCAAACGGTTTTCGATTCAGTATGTTAATGGCTATAGCGCATATCGTACGATTTTTGATATATGCAACAATAACAAAATGGCGGACATTTTTCGAAAAAATAAAAAAAACGTGTTTTTTCACCGTTTTTGGCAAAAAAGTGAGTAAATATCAAAATTTAAATAAATCCTTGACATGCGCTATAGCTATAGTTGTAAATAATATGTGGTGTACATTTCATAAGGATCGTTTCAGTAGTTTCGAAGATTTTATCAATAAGCCGTCGAATAACGGTGTTCCGAGAAAAACGCGTTTAAAGTTTGTTTGGGTTGCATAAATACATTAAAAATTTCGTTTAAATGTATTTCGAAAGTGTATTTATTAAGTGTAACAACTTTTATATCAATATCTATAATATAAACGTATCAAAAAAATCATGAAAATAGCCTAAAAAAGGCTATCTTCATGATAGGCTAAAAAAGCGTCTGAAGTGAGAAGACCCCTTAATTTCATTTTTTTCAATTATTCTATAGTGGATTTTTCATCGTTTTGCATTAGAAGAACTTTGGTTTTTGTTTCATTCAGATCGGTGGACTGTTTGTGGGTGAAACTGAAAAACTACCTCTCGACACGCCACTCTTTGAGGGGTGGTTTCCCTTGTTAAAACCGTTTTTCCGCCGATAAAAAAAATACGTGTCAAACGTTTTCAATCCTTTATCACATATATGAGTTTCAACAAAATCGACGGTGGACACGTTAGGGTATATTTAATTACTACTTTTTTTATTTTTAATTTTATTCAACTTTAATAATGGCGGAGGTATGGCACGATCTTCTAAACTGCATTTTCATATCTGCCGTGACGTGTAGCTAAAAAACTAATCGACCGATTCTGATGAAATTTCGTATAAATCTTCCTAACCTAATTGTCTAAGACATGACCCTAAATGTTTTAGAAAATTTAAAAAAAGTATTCTTTTAGAGCAAAATGTAGATATTTTTCTGAAAATTCAATCTTTTTGTTTCAGAGCTTACCATTTCATCGATATTGGACATTTCTCACGTTTTCTTGGTTCATATTCTGCGTATGAGGGTTAAGGCGTTACCCTCACTTGTAGCGCAAAAAAAGGCCTTTTTCATGAATTTTTTAAAAGAAAACTACAAAACTTTTTTAATCGATCAATATACCATCTTAAAGAACACATCTTGAAGAACTTTCAGTAATTTTTTTATTGAAAAATATTACATTGTTTAGTGGCAAATGGCCGTCAATGAAATAATGTTTTTATATACACGGTTTGCGGTGACCGACATTGCGGCGAAGTGGATCATCTGAAAAAAAAATGCGGATGGATTTAGTCAAATATAAGTATAAACTAGTCTTTAATCGAAGGATTTTAAAAAATATTCATTTCTCACAAAATGGCGGACAGTCAAAGTTAATGGTTCCATTTTAACGAAAAAAACGGCCATTTTTTGGTTATAAAATGGCCATTTTTTTCGAAAAAAATCGAACGATTAAAGACTACATTTTTATGTATTAAATAAGCCTGCAAAATTTCAAGAAGATCGGTTCATTAGTGTTCGAGTAATCTTGGTCACCGATTTCAGAAATGCCATTTTGAGAAAAACGCGTTTAAAGTTTCAATTTTAGTTTACACGAAGAAAATATTTTTTTTTGTAAACTTACATAGAGTCATTTATTCCGGGCCCATACAGAAGTATGGGCCCGGATACTTATACTTCAAAAAAATGCAATAAAAAAAATCGATTTTTTCAAAATCGCAAGTGGGGGTAACCCCTTAAAAAAAATCATGAAAATCAGTAATTTTTTCCTCGCCCAAAGGTATCTTCCCCTTGAGGCTTTTGTGGAAGCTGATCGAAATAAGATTGAAGTGAATTACCGGGCAATTTCTCTTTTCGGATATTGTCAATCGCACGTCCACCTTTCGTACGTGTGTATAATGACAATTAAGCGAAAGGCAATCTCTTGTCATCTGCATTGCTCACGTAACACGATATGAGATTCGATAATCGCGAAACTTCATTTTCCGGTTGTTTCGTTGCGCAATCCCTGGAGGGGGGGGGGGGGGTGGGAATAATCGAAGTGATGGCACGGAGAGGTGATTTTCAGCTGGAGAAACCCTCGAGAGAGAGTCCTTTCCAATGACGTATCGACTTCATTTCCGATTTATTCGAGCGTCGCCCAAACGAGAATGCACAAAACAGCAAGCAAAACAGCAGCCTCGTGCCTTGAATCTAATGAACATCGCGCCGCTTTTTCAACCAAAAATCAGTCCATTTTTAGGGCCTTTAAAAATAAAAATAGGGCCTTAAAAATAAAATAGGGTCTTAAAAATAAATTTTAGGGCCTCCAAAAATAAAATGGGGCCTTAAAAATAAATGTTAGGGCCTCAAAAAATAAAATAGGGCCTTAAAAAATACCGTAAAAAAATTGTCGGTTTTCATTGGCTCCAATTACGTATAAACATTGTGAAGATGATATGGTTGATGTGTTTAAAAATGCCAAGAATGATATGGTCCGAAGAAAAATGGTTTTGAAACTTTAAACGTCTTTTTTTCTTGACACCAATTTTTCAAAATTTGGCTGACTCGTAGGTCCTACAATTTTCAACCGATTGACTTCAAATTAAAACTGTAGCTCCTTAGATGGATTTTCTGGCGAAGCGCACACGATTTTTACGATTGATTAACAATTGCGGTTTTTATAAAAAAAATGAAGGCTGTATTTTAGTCGAAAATGTGACTTTTTTTCAAAATGGCGCCTATTTTTCAAAAATCAATATTTTGTAATAATCGTGAGTGCTTCGTTGGCAAAACTAGTGTGGATTTTTCTAAATAATAGTTTTCGTTCTCGGTGCTCGTGTGCGTCTCTAACGAGAGCCTCAAAAAAGGCATTCTCTTTCTATCGGCTACTGGGCCGCCACTTTGAATTTCTTTCGGAAAATAAAAAATTGATTGTAGCATCTACATATATGTAAAATAAACCTTCCAAACCTCAATTTAATATCTTCATTAGAATTTAAAAAAAAATCCCAAAAAGACCTTGTTTTCCGACCACCCAAAGGCATGGAAGGCTTTAATCTTCCTCGTGTGTTTTTTTCCTCAACGATCAGGGGCACCATACTTTTTTTCTCAACGAATTTTCCGACCCACATTTTTCATACAATCACACGCTCCGTGATCTCCGACGATTTACGAGAGACCCTCGATTTTTTCGATCCAGGCGTTACTCACGAAATTTAAAGTTGCCCGAGTCAACAGAAAAAAATCCGTGCCATAAATCGCGAAAGGTACGAGCGGAAAAAATATACGAAGAAAAAGTGTACACTGAGATTATGGGACAGATGGTTCGCGATGGGGAACGAGAATAAATGAAGCTTCTTTTACTCAAGTACACCCGCATAGCTCGGCGCTTGAGCTTGTAACTACGTCGGTGAGACGTAACGAAGGAAATAAAAATGCGGGTGTGCTAATCACTGTCTTACGGTATGCAGACAGTGTGGCACATAATACTATATATACATATATATATATACACATTAAATTATATATTAATTATATTAATTGTATATAATTATATAATATATATATTAATTATATATTAAATTAAATTATATAAATACATTATATATTAAAATGGGACACTGTATATATATATATATATATATATATATATATATATATATATACAGTGTCCCATTTTAATCTTACACCTGAATTTTCTCGAAAAATATTGCTCGGACGAACTATTGATTGGAACAAAACTTCTAGGGATTGAAGGGGGACGTTTGAAAAAAATTTATTTGAGGAGCCAAAATTCAAAATGGCGGCGTTACAAAGGCTGACATGTTTTTTTCAAACGGAAACATAACTTTTTTTTATTGCCAAAAAATTTGTCAGCTGAAAACTAAAAACTGTTGGTGAAAAAATTTTTTGATAAAGTTCATAGTTTTCAAGTGAGAACATCATTTTCAATTATTTCAGATGTATCCAGGATTTGTGTGTGTGTGTGTGTGTGTGTGTGTGTGTGTGTGTGTGTGTGTGTGTGTGTGTGTGTGTTTTCGAATGTATGACCACTTGAACAAAAAAAGAATCAAATTTTTTTGTTGAAAATTTTGGTTTTTTTTTGTTTTTTTGTTTTCAAATTTGGACGATATTTCATGAGAAAATTTTGGAGGAAAATTGATGAAAAATAGTTTTTTTTCCATTTTAATAGCGTTTGTGCCATTTTCAGGCCCAAAAACGTGTTTCTTTAAATATTTGAAATAATTGAAAATGATGTTCTCACTTGAAAACTATGAACTTTATCAAAAAAATTTTTCAACAAAAGTTTTTAGTTTTCAGCTGACAAATTTTTTGGCAATAAAAAAAGTTATGTTTCCGTTTGAAAAAAACATGTCAGCCTTTGTAACGCCGCCATTTTGAATTTTGGCTCCTCAAATAAATTTTTTTCAAACGTCCCCCTTCAATCCCTAGAAGTTTTGTTCCACACAATAGTTCGTCCGAGCAATATTTTTCAAGAAAATTCAGGTGTAAGATTGAAATAGGACACCCTGTATATATATATATATATATATATATATATATATATATATATATATATATATATATATATATATATTAGGGTGGCATAAATCTGAGCTCTATTTTTTTCCTTTCTCTCAAAATATAATTAAATTTTTTACAGAAAAAAAATTGAGAAAGCTGCTAGCGGTCAAAAAATATTTAAAGGTTGCTCAAACTTTCCAAAAATGCAAATATTCATTAAAAAATCGATATTTTTCCGTCTACTTTTCACCCACGAATCTTACGCTTTATCATTTTTAAATTAACCTCGTGAAACCTCTAGCCAGCCAATAAATATTTAGCGGTCGCTCAAGATCTTCGAAATTTCCAATCTTCGCCAATTATTGCTTACTTTTCTCACTCATAAATTTGACGCTTTGTAAATTTTCCAAAAACATTAATCCCTTTTTCTTTAGAAATAGATTTTTCAAATTTACCTCACACTTTTAACCCAAGAATTATAATCTTTATTCTCACAATATAATTCTTCAAGCTCTTGTCCGTAAATAAAATTATAGGTCGTTTTATTCGTAAAACCGGAATGGCAGCTGTTATCCGCGCATCGTAATGCGTCCTACAGTTGGTGTAAATCCTATTGTCTTCGAAATCACCATGAGGTAAATGTAACGCTATTTTTGGAAAAGTCATTTCTTGTAGTAACACATATCTATGTATGTATATATTGACGAACTATTTTATAATTAATGTCTTATTAACTATATGATAACAATGTTCATTGTTGGTATTATTTAAAATGATTATTTATCATTATTTTATTATTAGTAATTGATATAATAATATTCTTATAATATCAATCAATATTATTAATATATTATTAACGACCTATATATAAATAGGTCGTTATAGGTAATAAATATATATATATATACGTGCAGCCATTTGTAGTACAAGATATAAATTCTCCATGCGCAAAGGACATTCGACTCCCTGGGCAGCTACGTCGACCCGTTACGTTATTGCCCGTATTTGCTTGCGAAGATTGATTTTCCTTCGATTCCATTTCATTATTATATCCGTTCGATTCATATGACCCGGCGGGATTAATTCCAAGTTTTTCCTCTTATTCTTTGTGCAGCCGGTTATTTTACTTCCTCCTCACGGCAAAAATTAATTCTCAACGTCAAGAGAATCAATTTTACTGGTCATTGATTGACAATTCGGTTCACACCGACGAATGTTAATTTCGTTGATTTTAATAGAATTAGTTTAATTCAATCGAATTAACGAAAGTTAATTGGGGAAAAAAGATTTCAGCATGAAGTCAATGAGATGAGAATAATCGAAAGATTGACGATGATTCAGTGGATGATCTTTACTTGAAATCAGGGATAAAAGAGGTACAAACGCCTTCGCGAATTGTCGCGAATTTTGAATCCATTAAGGGGTTATGCCTTGATGTGAAAGTCGAAAACTACTTTTTTCAAAATCAATGCATTTTGACAGTATATCATCATGTAAATGTTCCCTGATATTTCTAGGGGATCGGATCAAAATTGACAGATTTATAGACTGTTATGTCGACCCTCGTCGGAACGCTCAGAGCATCGTTGGGAACTTTAAACGCTTTTGTCTCGAAAGTAAGTTTTTAAAGTCGGTGAGCAAGATAGCTCAAAAACTACCGCAGCGATTTTTCTAAAAATTTTGGGGTTTTTTTGACGTAAAAATACTATGTTTTACTATATTTTACTACAAATATACTTTACTTTAAGGGGTTACCTCCACTTGCGATTTTGAAAAAATCGATTTTTTTTATTGCATTTTTTTGAAGTATAAGTATCTGAGAATATGTCCTGAAAATTTCAAGTCGATCCGAACAAAATTGACTGAGATAAACTGAAACTTTACACTTCGTGTAAACTGAAATTGAAACTTTAAACGCGTTTTTCTCAAAATGGCATTTCTGAAGTCGGTGACCAAGATTACTCGAACACTAATGAACCGATCTTCTTGAAATTTTGCAGGTTTATTTAATACATAAAAATGTAGCCTTTAAACGTTCGATTTTTTTTTTCGAAAAAAATGGCCGTTTTATAACCAAAAAACGGCCGTTTTTTTTCGTTAAAATCGAACCATTAACTTTGACTGTCCGCCATTTTGTGAAAAATGAATATTTTTTAAAATCCTTCGATTAAAGACTAGTTTATACTTATATTTGACTAAATCCATCCGCATTTTTTTTTCAGATGATCCACTTCGACGCAATGTTGGTCACCGCAAACCGTGTATATAAAAACATTATTTCATTGACGGCCATTTGCCACTAAACAATGTAATATTTTTCAATAAAAAAATTACTGAAAGTTCTTCAAGATGTGTTCTTTAAGATGGTATATTGATCGATTAAAAAAGTTTTGTAGTTTTCTTTAAAAAAATTCATGAAAAAGGCCTTTTTTTGAGCCACAAGTTGGGGTAACGCCTTAAAGTGCTTTAAATACCTTAGAAATATTTGACTAAAAAAATACTATACTACGTTGGAAAAAAATTCTTCAAAGTACTTCAAAATACTTTAAAAATATTTTACTTCAAAAATGCTATACTACATCTGAAAAAAAAAATTCCGATGTAAATTTCGGATTTCATGAACGAAACATGCTTTTTGTTTCGCAAACATCAAGACTGTCACTTTGAAAACGCGACATTTTTGTAATTTGATATTTCGGCATTTCCTTCGATTAATCATAGGATAAACTAACGTACTAACGAAATTTGTTTGATGTTTTGTTCATACAAGATAACCTCGTTCAGAAGGGCATTACTCACCGCAAAAGCGGTTTTTGAGAGGTTCAGCCTGGACAAAGGCTATAAATCGATTATAATTGAATATTTTCACCGAAAAAATGACAGAGTGTTCTTCACATGATATTTTTTCAAACACCTGATTTTTGTAGAAATTTATTATCACGATATTCCAACGAACAAAAAATCAAAAAATTGAGCTGTTTTTGACTGTTACAACTAGGCATAACCCGTTGAGGGGAGATATACACCTAGGAGCCGGAAAAAGGGTCATTTTTGGTGAATTTTTTCAAGGAAAACTATTTGAAATTTCGGATTGGCGTTTTAATTATCTAAAAGTATATACATTCAAAAATATGTTTAATTTTCTTTATTCAAAAATATCAAAAATATACAAGGATATTGTTTGATCCTTGGAGCGTCGTAAAAAAATCTGCGTATACGGTACCCACTGGCGTTTCTTCAAAAATCATCTAAAAAAAACCAAAAAGATTATTAAATTAGATACAATAATCTAGTACTTGTCATAGCCGATTTTGAAAATATCGATTTATGACAAACCGGCGGACGTTTGAACATAAATAGTGATTTTTGGGCCAAAAATTAATTATTATTTTGCCTATAAAACAAAAACTAAGTAGCGGAAAAAAAATCCTATGACAAGTACAAGATAATGGTGTATAGAGTAACCACAAAAAACCTCAAGGCAATCGGTTCATTGGTTTTCGAAAAATTTTCGGTACCGATTTGAAAAACGTGGTTTTGAGAAAAACGCGTTTGAAAATTTGGGAATGAATAAATGATGAAATTTGTCAAATTACATGGAATCATCGATACTAGGCCCATAGTGTAGGTCTTCTACGGTCGACGGAATGTTCGTAGCTTCTAAATCCTCGACCTCGACCATCTAGGTGTATATCTCCGCTTAATTCAGGCCGTGGAGTTTTGGTTATCAACGCGACAGGTGGTACCCGCGCAATATTATTTTTCCGATTAAAAAGGGTCTGCTGTTTATTAATGTTTCGAGGCCTCGATCGAGGCGTTATTCACGTTTTTTCAATCGGATTCGCCAATAATGAAAAAAAGATGGCGAAGGGGTAGAGGGTGGGTGAGGATTTTCCGAGTACGTTGTTTTGTCCTGTGTCTATGTGCGGTATGTGAATAAAACGCTGCACCTGTCGCCGCGACGCTAGCGCGTCTGGGGGGAAGCAGGTATAAATAATAATGGAAAAGCGTACAATGAAAGAGGGCGACTCGAAGAGAGAGTGAAGGGGGGGGGGGGGTGATAGCAAAACAGAGGGGAAGCATACACTCTGGCAGGTCTTGTGCGTGAGAAATCGAACGAAACGAGCTGCAATGTACGTATGCACAATGACAATAACTATACGATGCTACGTGCGTTTTGTACTCAGAACGAGTATGGGGCATCCCGTCTCACATTGTTTAAGGGGTTACCCCCACTTGCGATTTTGAAAAAATCGATTTTTTTATTGCATTTTTTTGAAGTATAAGTATCCGGGCCCATACTTCTGTATGGGCCCGGAATAGATGACTCTATGTAAGTTTACAAAAAAAAATATTTTCTTCGTGTAAACTGAAATTGAAACTTTAAACGCGTTTTTCTCAAAATGGCATTTCTGAAGTCGGTGACCAAGATTACTCGAACACTAAGGAATCGATCTTCTTGAAATTTTGCAGGCTTATTTAATACATAAAAATGTAGTCTTTAATCGTTCGATTTTTTTTGTCGAAAAAAAATGGCCGTTTTATAGTCAAAAAACGGCCGTTTTTTTCGTTAAAATCGAACCATCAACTTTGACTGTCCGCCATTTTGTGAAAAATGAATATTTTTTAAAATCCTTCGATTAAAGACTAGTTTATACTTATATTTGACTAAATCCATCCGCATTTTTTTTTCAGATGATCCACTTCGCCGCAATGTTGGTCACCGCAAACCGTGTATGTAAAAACATTATTTCATTGACGGCCATTTGCCACTAAACAATGTAATATTTTTCAATAAAAAAATTACTGAAAGTTCTTCAAGATGTGTTCTTTAAGATGGTATATTGATCGACTAAAAAAGTTTTGTAGTTTTCTTTAAAAAAATTCATGAAAAAGGCCTTTTTTGCGCTACAAGTGGGGGTAACGCCTTAAATAATGTTTTATCAATTTAGGTGAAATTTTTCCGCGGGAAGGCGCCTCCTTCAATTTTGAGTTGGTCACGTGCGCTGGATAACTCTTAAGGGGGCTATATGCGCTTAAGGAGAGATATACACCTAGATGGTCGAGGTCGAGGATTTAGGAGCTATGAACATTCCGTCGACCGTAAAAGACCTACACTATGGGCCTGGTATCGATGATTCCATGTAAGTTGACAAATTTCATGATTTATTCATTCCCAAATTTTCAAACGCGTTTTTTTCAAAACCACGTTTTTCAAATCGGTACCCAAAATTTTTCGAAAACCAATGAACCGATTGCCTTGAGGTTTTTTGTAGTTATTCTATATACCATTATCTAGTACTTGTCATAGGATTTTTTTCCCCTTTACTTAGTTTTTGTTTTATAGGTAAAATAATAACTAATTTTTGGCCCAAAAATCACTATTTATGTTCAAACGTCCGCCATTGTGTCATAAATCGATATTTTCAAAATCGACTATGACAAGTACTAGATTATAGTATCCAGATGAATAATCTTTTTGGTTTTTTTTCAGATGATTTTTGAAGAAACGCCAGTGGGTACCGTATACGCAGATTTTTTACGACGCTCCAAGGATCGTACAATATTCTTGTATATTTTTGATATTTTTAAATAAAGAAAATTAAACATATTTTTGAATGTATGTACTTTTAGATAATTAAAACCCCAATCAGAAATTTAAAATAGTTTTCCTTGAAAAAATTCACAAAAATGACCTTTTTTCCGGCTCCTGGGTATATTTCTCCCCTTAAAATTTCGAAAACAAGTTTTTCATCTGCATACTCTAACACGTGGGGTCTTGACTTTAAATTGCAACAAAGATTTCGAAAAATTCGAAACATTAACTCACGAGGAACATACCTCGGGTGTCGTTCGTTTTTGTTAAAACTTCTATATGTTACGAAGCATTGAAAAGTAAACGACAAGGGGTGATGCAGCCCTTCATTTTTTTTGCGATACCTAGTGAATTTTTCATCGCTTCGGATTAGAAGAATTTTCGTTTTTGTTTTATTGCGATTGGTCGACTGCTTGTGGGTGAAACTGCAATATTACCCCTTGACATGCCTTTCTTCGAGGACTGGTTTCACCCCTTCAAACCGTTTTTTCTGTACTACGACGAACCGCCCTGCTGAAATAATTCTCGTTGATCTTGAAGATTGAATAATAAGATATTTTTGATAAGATTCTTTACATGCTGCAGAAATGCACTATAGAAAATGATAATCGCGATAAGAGATATTGTGTTTTATTTTAATATTATTCAATTTGAAAATCAAGAATTTATAGAAACAAAAATAAAAGGAGTTTAAATTATAATCGAAAAGATTGAAATTTCGCTCAAAGATTGAAATATATATATAAATAAAAATACAATTTAATCGAAGGAATATTAAGAAATGTAGTATAAAAAATCGTTTAATATACTATTAAATATAAGGTGTGTTGAATACGTGATTGATTCTATCGAAATAATCGTCTTTCAGTCACTTTATTGTAAAAAAGATTTTTTAAATCTATATTTAGGGTATGATCCTGAAAGCTTCGTTCAGCTTAGTTTTACTTTAAATAAAATGCAATTTTATATGTGATTTTTAGATTTAATGCATCATTGTGCCATTGTCAATAATTGATGATTATAAACTTAAAGTTTATAACTAAATGCATTATTTATTTCTATTGTATATATATATATATATATATATATATATATATATATATATATATATATAATTATGCGTTTTTCTCAAACACTTCGTTTGACGAAACGCTGCAGGTCGTATCTCAAAATCTATTCGTCCGATTCACTTCGATTCCAGGCAGAGCACAGTTTACAACATTGTACATCTCATCACGAGATGATTTGATTCGTCTCTATCCATTCGTTAATAACAAATACTCAAAGTTGTTTTTTTTCCCAGAATCGACCTCTATTTCTACAGCTCGCCGTTATCTTAATTTTCAAAATTTCCCATAGGCTCCAGTTTCTCTTCCATTTGCGATTGGCTCAACGAAAAGTTCAATCCCTAATCCCATGTGTCCGCAGTTTCCCGTAGAAAATCGACCTGTCATTTTTTTCAACACCACCAGTATCATCGAGGTACCTGCCCTTCGTCCATTCTCCACGCGTGGTCCAACACTCGATCGCTCCTTGTCCCTTCCTCACGCATGGATAATGCCACCCCATCTGACATCCAAGCCCACAGACTGGATTTTACACAGGAGTCAATGGTATGAAGAATTGAAAGTGTTTTCAAGATATAGAGCCAGCTCGATGACTTTTCTGCAAGGCTGTACGGTCGTAGTACATCCTTAAAACGATGTGCGCCGATCGATCCAACGGTTTTGTCACGCCGGCCTTCCATCTCATGCATTATAGGGTGCACACACATTCGGACGTGCACGAATGTCACGCGTGGTCGATTCCGCCCATGTACGGGCGAAAAGACAGAAAGAGAGAGAGAGAGAGAGAGAGAGAGAGAGAGAGAGAGAGAGAGAGAGAGAGAGAGAGAGACAGATGGACGTACAGAGAAGTGGACTTCACCACAAACGCGAACATTATGTCCATGTACGTTTCGTCCATCGTGAGTTGGCGCGTCAATGGGATGAATAATAAAAAGCCGCCAATATATACCTCGGCTCATATGTACATGCGTATGTACGTTCATCCACGCCGACTGAACTAGCCGAACAAAAGGCTACAAACTCGCGCGATCGCGACACCTACAAAATGGTGGGTTACGCCATTTTGTTGGCGAACATCGGGTGACAAAGGGTGGGGGAATGCATGCGCGAGTTTACACGGAACATGAGTAACGCGAGGATCGTGAGAATATCAGAAAAGGGCGTCCAAACGCAGCTGGAACTAAAGCTGGAATTCCTCGTCGAAGCTCTTCTTTCCATTGTGGCAGCGGTAGTCCATTCGTACATGAGCGACTGCGTGAAAGGCATCGTGGAAAAAAAAGAAGTGGAAAACCTTCGGCTGTTCCGCACACGGATGACAATGTGGCGCGAAAGTACGAAACAGAAGGTCTTAGCGGTGAATGGAACGGTGCAGTATCCGAGAAGCGCGTCCACCCGGTTGGATGTATCCATGCATCAGGGGATGCCACAAAAGAACCTTTCAACGGACACTTTTTTTCCTTCCGTCCTTCTATCCGTTGCTTGACTGCGTGAATGCGTGAAATGATAGGGATGTGCGAACAGTCGATAAGTTGTTTATAAAAAGGGTGAGTGTGTGTCTTTTATGGAAGACCTGCTGGGAATGTGAGTTGGAATGAAGAGGCCTGGTACAACTGTACTCTCCATATGGATGAAGCAGTCATCCCTCTCAATCCGCATTCCCTTCGCTTCATTTTCTTCCATCAGTCTTGAGTTCTGAAATCTTCCGCAGAGTCACTGGTGACAGTGCTGGATTTGCCAATAGGCCGTATAGAAGCTGCCTAAGGGTGACGGATTTTAGAGGCACCTAAAAAGAACTAGGTAAATACAAATGGTTGGGATGGAGGGGCGGAACAAAATCAAGTGGCCTATACTCTTTTATGGAAGACCTGCTGGGAATGTGAGTTGGAATGAAGAGGCCTGGTACAAGTGTACTCTCCATATGGATGAAGCAGTCATCCCTCTCAATCCGCATTCCCTTCGCTTCATTTTATTCCATCAGTCTTGAGTTCTGAAATCTTCCGCAGAGTCACTGGTGACAGTGCTGGATTTGCCAATAGGCCGTATAGGAGCTGCCTAAGGGTGGTGGATTTTAGAGGTGGATTTTAGAGGCACCTAAAAAGACGTAGGTAAATACAAGTGGTTGAGATGGAGGGGCGGAACAAAATCAAGTGGCCTATACTCCAGGAAACTATAAATCCGGTACTCTCCGGTGATGATCATTGGTGGTCATTGGTGATGATCGTTAAACTCAATACCTCTCCACTTTGCGGCTGTTACGTAGCAAAACTCATTAGAACGCCGAGAACTACTGGCTAGTTGTCTTTTTGTGGCTGGCGCACACTTCGAGTTCCCTCGAGTGCTCGGGTTGATGACAAATTGGCGCGGAAAGGCAGCGGGTAATGGCAAAAGATTCCCTGTCGATGCACTCGTGCGAGACAGCCTCTGTGCACAAAAACAGCACACAGGCCAACCTTCAACGACGCTTTAACGAGCTTGTAATTCCACGTTAGCCGCCTTCCAGTCGCTACAGGGGCTTGTGGTATGAGAGCCGGGTGGAAGACATCGTTGACACCCACCGCCTCTGGCTCGTGCAGCATCCGCAATCTTCTCCTCGGGATTCTGACTTATTTCCCTCTTCGTTCGCTGTTTATCTAGTCGTTTGCTCACAACGGAC
>OX101793.1:30799501-30834501 GCA_944452715.1 Ophion slaviceki | reverse complement strand
AGAAATATGGGGAGGAAGAGGCCGGGAGGGAACGAGCTGGTTGATCGCCTACGCCCGCGTATGAGCGGAAGAGGGCTGCGACGGGGGTTGTATATTTCTGCTGGTATTGCTGTTGCTGAGGGCTCGAGAAACTTTATCGCGCGGAGAGTACCGAAAAGTTTTCCAACTCGCTCGGTGAATTTCCGAACACGTGTGCTACTCGTTGACGTAGCAGAAGGGCCTTCAAAGCTCTTGGCATTCGACTAGAGCCGCGTGAATAAAGTCCTTCTCTTCTTCGGCTCGATCGAAATATTCTGGCACAGCTTTTTTCGTGGCGCTTTCGCATCGAGAAACTGACGAAATTGCCGCCTTCCTTCAATTTTTCCGCACCGTCCCTTCTGGAAACGGCCAACCATGTCCCATTTCTCGACACACTTTTTCCACTTTACGCGATATTAAAAATATTACAAGTGATAAAATGTTTCGAAAATGGGTTCGATGAAAATGAGTAATTATTGTATAAAACAAAAAGCCTATGGCCATTTTTCAATAGGAATGACTGTTGACTACGAATCAAGGGGGGGGGGAACTTTGGAGACACAAAGTTTAAGGGGTTACCCCCACTTGCGATTTTGAAAAAATTGATTATTTTTTATTGCATTTTTTTGAAGTGCAATTTGAAGTGCAGTTTTTTTTATGCCCGGAATAGATGACTCTGTGTGAGTTTACAAAAAAAATATTTTCTTCGTGTAAACTGAAATTGAAACTTTAAACGCGTTTTTCTCAAAATGGCATTTCTGAAGTCGGTGACCAAGATTACTCGAAAACTAATGAACCGATCTTCTTGAAATTTTGCAGGCTTATTTAATACATAAAAATGTAGTCTTTAATCGTTCGATTTTTTTTTTCGAAAAAAATGGCCGTTTTATAGCCAAAAAACGGCCGTTTTTTTTTCGTTAAAATCGAACCATTAACTTTGACTGTCCGCCATTTTGTGAAAAATGAATATTTTTTAAAATCCTTCGATTAAAGACTAGTTTATACTTATATGTGACTAAATCCATCCGCATTTTTTTTTCAGATGATCCACTTCGCCGCAATGTTGGTCACCGCAAACCGTGTATATAAAAACATTATTTCATTGACGACCATTTGTCACTAAACAATGTAATATTTTTCAATGAAAAAATTACTGAAAGTTCTTCAAGATGTGTTCTTTAAGATGGTATATTGATCGATTAAAAAAGTTTTGTAGTTTTCTTTAAAAAAATTCATGAAAAAGGCCTTTTTTGCGCTACAAGTGGGGGTAACGCCTCAAGTATCGAGGTATGAATAAAAAGTAAAGTACGTTTATTTTTACCATTTGTTATCTACTATTTACGGCTACGTTTATAGTTATACGTTTATAATTATAATTTTTTAAAAATATTTCGCAAACAGGAAAAAGCCTATGGTGGGTGTTAGGAAGGTCGATGCAAAGCCTTAAGGGGGTGATATGTCGACTCGTTAGGAACATATCTAGCCTAGGTTACCTTGGTCCAAAGTCTAAGGATTTCAAGTTATCATGGTACGTATGATTTTTGGAAAATTTCCCAAAATATTATACTAACTCGTTAACCTCTTATGTTAATGCTATTTTTAAAAAATAGCATTAACGTAAGAGGGATTTTTATTTTTTGACATATTTTTGATCATTCATCACGTCCCATTTAGTTAGTTGTGTGGATACAGATGATTGTATTGGGGTTTGTCGATTGAATACACATTAAGGGGTTTTCTTACTTTAGGGGCTAACAAAGGCGATGTTCATGAATTTTTTTATAGGTTTATATCATAAATATTGATATAAAAGTTGTTACACTTAATAAATACACTTTAGAAATACATTTTTTAAATTATTTTTTAAGTCACTATTTATAGACGAAAATGGTAGTTGAAAAAATGTCCTAAAAAATTGTAGGTCTGTGCTGTTGATGAAATCTCGGAGATGGGTCATCCGAAACAAAAAAATCACACGGCTTTAGATACAGTATGTCAATGGCTATAGCGCATATAATACGATTTTTGATGTATGCCAAAATAACCTGGCAGACATTTTTCGAAAAAACAAAAAAACGTGATTTTTCATCGTTTTTTGGCAAAAAAATAGTAAATATACAGTTGTGAAGAATATGTGTTTAAAATTTCATAAGGATCGGTTCAGTAGTTTCGAAGATTTTACGAACAAGCTGTCGAAAAACGTTGTTTCGAGAAAAACGCGTTTAAAGTTTGTTTGGGTTACATAAATACATTAAATTTTTTTAAAAATGTATTTCGAAAGTATATTTATCAAGTGTAACAACTTTTATATAAATATCTGTGATATAAACGTTAAAAAAAATGCAAGAAAGTAGCTTTTTTTAGCGTCCAAGGTGAGAAGACTCCTTAAGCTAAGACGCAAATAAATGTTTAGTTACCAATTATTGTCTGTTTGAACATTATGAACGAGTTAGTATCTAATTTTGGGAAATTTTCCAAAAATCATACTTACCATGATAACTCGAAATCTTCAGACTTTGGACTATGGTAACTTAGGTTATCACCCCCTTAAGGCTTTGCATCAGCTTTCCTGAAATCCTGTATGCATTTTCTTCGATATAAACGATTGTTGACTCCGATTCAAGGGGGATCAACGTCGGAAACACAAAGTTTAAGTATCGAGGCATGAATAAAAACTCTACTATGTTTACTTTTACCATTTATTGTTTGCCATTTACGGTTACCATTATTCCTTTTTTTAAAATAATTTTTTGATATTTCGAGAACAGGTGAAATTAATTAGCTAAATTTTCGAAAATGGCTCGTTCGATGTTGAATTTCCCATATGTATAGGTATATATACGAATCTGCATGATTCTCACGTTCTGAGGGTTGCTGAAAACTTACTTAGAGTTACGTGTGTCCTCATGAATGCATGTATACATATATGCAGCCAAAAACGCGACCACCCAAACTCGTCTATATTTATGTACTCGTTTCTTTTTCCCTGTTCCCTCTACCCCCTCTCTTTCTTTCTCCCACTCTCTCTCTCTCGCTCTTGCTCGACACCGGTGGAGACTTACGACCTAAATTTTTCGAAAGTGTCGTTAAATCGAGATTGGTGCTTTCACTGGTAAACAGAGTCGAGAGGGAGAGGCGTACACTCTTTGGGATCGATATATCCACAGCTCTGAGTCCGAGATCTTTTTCGTGAAGATATACTCTTTGCTGCCCCCTTCCCAGCCTCGCGGAATCCTCATGGGGGTCGTTGAGCAACGCGGGGGTGAAGGGACCAAATTTGTTAGCCCCTTGCGATTTTTTAAAATTCAATGACATGGGTTTATCATGAGAGGGGGAGGGTGCAGAGAGAGAGAGAGAGAGAGAGAGAGAGAGAGAGAGAGAGAGAGAGATACGATGGTTTATTTATTATTATCGTTAGAGAAAAAAGAAATTTTTCTCACCATAATGGAAGTTTATCGACGAATCGATTAATCAAGAGATTTCTACAATTCGAATTCCTACTTTTTCGGAAAATTTTCTTCTCTCCCTTTTTTAATTTTCTATATCCGGTTTGTGTACGATAATTTGATTTAATTAATTTTTTCTCTATCCCATTTCTTTTTTTTTCTTTTTCCCAATCTAATTTTTTTTCATTATTATTTTCTCTATTTAATTTTTTTCATTAATTTTTTCCCAATCAATTTTTTTTTCACGGTTCGTCCCAATTTTCTTTGGATTCTGGCGAACATAAAAATATTTGTTCAGGCTTGGCTTTGGGCAATCAGAGTGGAAGAAATATACGAAGCTTTTGTCTCGGGCTGACGTGGCTCGATCGATTCGTCGAGAAACGCGGAATGGGCTCGGAAGCGTAGACGAAAAATCAGTGGCGAAATCGCTTATTCGCTTTTACATCGAGAGCCGTAGAATCGGTAGAGGAAAATGCGTTTATTTTCATTCACTTGAAACCAAGCTCTAAGAAGAAAATAAATAGAATTATTCGACTGCGAAGGAATTTTCGCGCCGTGTCATAAATCGTTTCGCTCGACAGACAAAATGTTATTTCCTTCGAATCTTTTTTTTAAGCGAAAATTCTTTGGGGCAAATGTAGAGAGATAGGGATAAAAGAGCGGGATGAAAGATCGAGCGGAGCGTAGAACGAGCTCGCGGCGTTTTACTCGATACTGGAGAACTTCGAGTTCTCGGAGGCTCCAGAAACTTGAAACTCCCGGATTCGAGAGACTAACACATATCAGAGTGAATCCTTTCCTCCGTCGCATCGAATCCAGCTGCCCGAGAAACTTTCGAAACATTCTCGATCCCTAAAGGATTTCGAAGAAAAAAAAACCATTGCGAATGAATGAAAAAAATTACGTAAATTTTTCCAGACTACGTGCATTTTCGGCACCAAAAAAATGTGTCTTGCGCCAGTTTTGAACCTCGTTCGACTGAAACGTTTTTCATTTTTATTCTCCCGTCTGAGAACTCTCTCGTTCGTTTTCCAAGTGCGATGCGGACCGTTGCATCGTACTCGAGAGTCGACGAGAGCAACTCGTAAAACACCTGCAGGTATTTTCGAGTTGCACCTCGGTGGAGAAAAAAAATTCTCTGGTGTGCGAATAAATAACTTGCACGTTTCTGAACCGAAAATAAAATGAGGATAGAATTCAAAGAAAAAATACAATATTGCCAATAAAAAAATCGAAAAATAAAAGACTGGTACAAAAAATCCCAAAAGTTTCTCCATAAAAAAATGTCAATCGGATTCGAGTGTTCCAGAAGCTCCGGAAGTAAATCGATTTGCACGTCGGTGGAGAAAAAAATCCCACGTGTGAAAATAAATAACATGCACGTTTCTGAACCGAAAATAGAATGAGAGAAGAATTTAGAGAAAGAAATACAATATTGGCAATAAAAAAATCGAAAAATCAAAGGCTGATAAAAAATCGAAAAGTTTCACCATAAAAAATGTCATTCGGATTCGAGTGTTCCAGAAGCTCCAGAAGTAAATCGATTTGCACGTCGGTGGAGAAAAAAATCCCCACGTGTGAAAATAAATAACATGTACGTTTCTGAACCGAAAATAGAATGAGAGAAGAATTTAGAGGAAAAAATACAATATTGGCAATAAAAAATCTAAAAATAAAAGACTGATACAAAAAATCCAAAAAGTTTCTCCATAAAAAAATGTCAACCGGATTCGAGTGTTCCAGAAGCTCCAGAAGTAAATCGATTTGCACGTCGGTGGAGAAAAAAAACCCCACGTGTGAAAATAAATAACATGCACGTTTCTGAACCGAAAATAGAATGAGAGAAGAATTTAGAGAAAAAAATACAATATTGGCAATAAAAAAATCGAAAAATCAAAGGCTGATAAAAAATCGAAAAGTTTCACCATAAAAAATGTCATTCGGATTCGAGTGTTCCAGAAGTTCCAGAAGTAAATCGATTTGCACGTCGGTGGAGAAAAAAATCTCCACGTGTGAAAATAAATAACATGCACGTTTCTGAACCGAAAATAGAATGAGAGAAGAATTTAGAGAAAAAAATACAATATTGGCAATAAAAAAATCGAAAAATCAAAGGCTGATAAAAAATCGAAAAGTTTCACCATAAAAAATGTCATTCGGATTCGAGTGTTCCAGAAGTTCCAGAAGTAAATCGATTTGCACGTCGGTGGAGAAAAAAATCCCCACGTGTGAAAATAAATAACTTGCACGTTTCCGAACCAAAAATAAAACGAGAGAAAAAAATTAAAAAACTGATAAAAAAATCCGAAAAGTTTCTCCATAAAAAATCCGGTTCGAGTATTCCAGAAGCTCCAGAAGTGAAACTTGATTGAATTACATAACTCGTGGACCCACATTTCGAATTCAACCCCTGCCTTGTCCCGTGCCCTTGTTTCCTTTGATTCGTAAATTTGACAATTATGCAAACTTCGTTGCCGCTATGATAGGAGTTAGAGCTCCGAAATTCCAGCCATAGAGTAGCGAGAGATGAGAACACGAGCGTTTCAACGCCTGGCGGAGCTTGCGGACTTAATTTTCCATTCCTCTTCCCTCCTTTCTCTTTGACCTAGGGCATCTCTACGATGAGGGAGCCATGCGTGGCCCTCTCGTATCTCGAGGGCTTTCTTAACGCTCTTTCGTAGCCTTTTCTCCCTTGGCAGGAAATCCGAAAGCCCCGGATGAGCCACCGCGAGCCGCGTCCATTCACCGTGATAAATCTTCGTATAACGAGAAAGCGAGACGATTGGAGGGGAAGGTTGGCTTTAAATTATTTTTTAAAGAAGCGAGAAAAGCTTTATAATGATCTGAACGAGTCCTGCACGAATATATCTATGGAAGGATGTTTTTGAGGACATTCGACTTCAAGGACCGTCTTTGAAATAATTTTGGACAATGTTAAGGGGTTACCCCCACTTGCGATTTTGAAAAAATCGATTTTTTTATTGCATTTTTTTGAAGTATAAGTATCCGGGCCCATACTTCTGTATGGGCCCGGAATAGATGACTCTATGGAAGTTTACAAAAAAAATATTTTCTTCGTGTAAACTGAAATTGAAACTTTAAACGCGTTTTTCTCAAAATGGCATTTCTGAAGTCGGTGACCAAGATTACTCGAACACTAATGAACCGATCTTCTTGAAATTTTGCAGGCTTATTTAATACATAAAAATGTAGTCTTTAATTGTTCGATTTTTTTTTTTCGAAAAAAATGGCCGTTTTATAGCCAAAAAACGGCCGTTTGTTTCGTTAAAATCGAACCATTAACTTTGACTGTCCGCCATTTTGTGAAAAATGAATATTTTTTAAAATCCTTCGATTAAAGACTAGTTTATACTTATATTTGACTAAATCCATCCGCATTTTTTTTCAGATGATCCACTTCGCCGCAATGTTGGTCACCGCGAACCGTGTATGTAAAAACATTATTTCATTGACGGCCATTTGCCACTAAACAATGTAATATTTTTCAATAAAAAAATTACTGAAAGTTCTTCAAGATGTGTTCTTTAAGATGGTATATTGATCGATTAAAAAAGTTTTGTAGTTTTTTTTTAATTCATGAAAAAGGCCTTTTTTGCGCTACAAGTGGGGGTAACCCCTTAAGCATATTTATGTGAAGGTCATTTCCGTCGTTTCATTTTTAATGATCACATGTCCTTGAAATCAACAATTTGTGGAAATAAATCTAAAAGACCGTCCTCAAAGCAGCCAGATTTGCCCGTAGCCTATTACATACATATTTCATCTTGGTTAAATGAATAGCAAAATAATTTATTCAAATAAATGTAAGTACGTTAAATAAATTATAACGTAATTTATTCAACTCATTCAACTTTAAAGATTGCATTTAATTTATTTACCTAATTATTCGGTCAGATAAATGATAAATTATAGTCAAGTTAATTTAAATTTAATTTAATTTTACGATTAAATATGACGTAAAAAGAACTACGTTCGATGGCTCATTGGCAATAAAAATCCTGATTAGGATTGTACAGGCAAATTAAATAGATTATTTTTTTTCCTCAATCCAAATTCTTAAACATGATATTAATTGCCAAAAAAACACGCTTAGTGCTATTGTTGCAACCCTCAAATATAGCCCCTTAAACCTTTATTATTCTTATAAACACTTATTGTTATTTTAAATGTTTTTCTACAGTAAGAAGGGGAAAAATGATTAATCAACAATGTCTTTTTTCCGGTACTTTGATCGTGGGGAAGCTCGAGCCATTTACGTTTTTGATGGGGAGCCACAAGAATAAACGATCGAGAAAAGGCCAATTATGAATAATCGTCCGCGTTGAAGAAAGTTGACACACGGGGCACGAACAGTAGACTCAAAATTGGTACGACGATGAAATTTTGTTTTGGAGAATTTGAAGAAAAAAATTGGCAAATTGGAAACTCGAATTTTTTTTTCGTCTTAAAAATTTCGTCTCTGAGTATCTAAAAACGAGAAAAAAACTTAGAGACGACTTTCGGAAGAATCGGAGACGATTGTCTTTTTTTACATGAAAAATGTCTGATTGAGACCTTCCCCGAAAAAAAGGCTTTTCGGGGAATTTTTTTTCAGAAAAACTACAAAATAAATCGAGATTACAAAAAAGGGTGTTTATCATACATTTCAGTGACTGTATACAATAATTTTTATGAAGCGATTAATTTCAAAATGGCGGCTGTGCAGCGTTTATCTCAAAACTGCATTTTTTAAGTTGGCCGAAAACATAACTCAGACAATTTTCAACCGATTCACTTGAAATGTCGAATATATCTTGAAAAATACATTGTCTATGGAAGTACGTAGGTTTTTTTTATATTGCATAGTTCGTTTGTTATTAACAATTATCTGACGATTTTTTACGCAAATTTTTGGAAAGTGAAAAATTTCCTCAGATAATTGTTAATAACAAATGAAATATGCAATGTAAAAAAAATCCTCCGTACTTCCATAGACAATGTCTTTTTCAAGATATATTCGACATTTCAAGTGAATCGGTTGAAAATTGCCTGAGTTATGTTTCCGGCCAACTTAACAAACGCAGTTTTGAGATAAACGCTGCACAGCCGCCATTTTGAAATTAATCGCTTCAAAAAAATTATTGTACACAGTCACTGATATGTATGATAAACACCCTGTTTTGTAATCTCGATATATATTGTAGTTTTTCCAAAAAAAAAATTCCTAAAAAGTCCATTTTTTCGGCCTCTAGAGTGGCCTAACCTCGTAAAAGAAGTGACGGGCCCAGGTCAGCAAGAGATTAAAAGAGGTGAAAAAAGCTCAACCGACACGCGGATCAGTCGAGAGCTTTCGGCTTTTTTTCGGTCTACCATGAAACAAACAGCTCCGTCATCCACAAGAGAGAAAACCTCAATTTTCCATTAAGCTTTCAGCGATAAGGATTTTTCGGGCTGGCATTCTGTGAAAAGCTTCGACAGTGCTTTACAAGGGATCCTTTCGAATTTGTTTTTCTTTTCACTCTCCCTCTCTTTTTTTCTCCTCTGCCCTTTCGCTCCCACAGCGAAAATAGCTCCGCACAGATCGCGCACATTGATCAATTGCAAGCTCGTGTTACCCGAGTCATTCGATAGGTCGAAGAGAGGAAATTCGACAGGGTGGAAAACATTCATGAAAAAGTTGTCACTGCTACGTCATCTCGCTGTCACCACGAGGCCAAAAAAAAGTGCAAACTTCACCCACGCCTCGTCCAATGGATCAATCGATTAAAAATTCTCAAAGTGTCATCGGTGCTTTTTTCTCCTCCCCAAAGCAACATCTCGAAAACGGTCCTCGACCTTACCAAAAGCTAAAAGATACTTCCGGTTCACTCAACAAAGTCCTCTTCTTTTTTCAATTTCTATAATGACCGAAAATTGAAGAAAAAAAATGGAAGCAAGAGTCGTAGGAGCTAACCGCGAGCTACGCTTGAGGTACGAACTTTGGGATTGATGCTCGTGATGTTTCCGTTAACGAAGGACGCGACGGGACACTGTGACGTCATGGCTTAACGGGCCCCGGCGTCGGACTGCTTCTACTCGCTTATTCTCGCGTCCGTCGCTACACTTTTCCAACCCCCTCCAAAAGCCACCCCCCAACCCTCTGCTTCCGCCTCCACCATCGTCAACCCCTTTCCCTGCCGCTCTCCCGTGCGAATGCTTGGGCTGGCGCTTTAGCCCGCGGGGCTGGGGGACGTCGCTCGGGGTTGCTCTGCATCGTCGGGCGCAAGCGCTTCGCCCGATTACCAGCTTCGCGAAAAGACGCCAAACGGACCACATACGCTATCGTGTACGTGTACTTTTCGAAAGGATACACCAGGGTGGCTGCAATTTTTGTCAAATTTCAATTTTCAAAGTACCCATAATTCAAATCAAGATATTTATAAAAAATTGTGTGCAAAGTTTTAAGGGGTCTTCTCACTTTAGACGCTGAAAAGGCTATTTACACGAATTTTTTTGATAGGTTTATATCATAGATATTAAGGGGAGATATACACCTAGATGGTCGAGGTCGAGTATTTATAAGCTATAAACATTCCGTCCACCGTAGAAGACCTACACTATGGGCCTGGTATCGATGATTCCATGTAAGTTGACAAATTTCATGATTTATTCATTCCCAACTTTTCAAACACGTTTTTCTCAAAACCACGTTTTTCAAATCGGTACCCAAAATTTCTCGAAAACTAATGAACCGATTGCCTTGAGGTTTTTTGTGGTTATTCTATACACCATTATCTAGTACTTGTCATAGGATTTTTTTCCGTTACTTACAAGGAACATCCCTCAGGTGTCCACCTCCGATTTTGTTGAAACTCATATATGTGATAGAGCATCGGAAACTTTGAGACACGTATTCTTTTTTATCAGCGGAAAAACGGATTTAAGGGGGGAAACCGCCCCTCAAAGAAAGGCGTGTCGAGGGGTGATTTTGCAGTTTCACCCAGAAGCAATCCACCGATCTGAATGAAACAAAAACGAAAATTCTTCTAATGAAGAGCGATGAAAAATCCACTATGAAAATATTAAGAAAAAATTAAATGGGGGGTAAACCACCCCTCAATTTGCCTTTTTTTCACCCCACACTTAAGAGGGTTGTATGCAAATTAGAAAAACAGGTATCATTTTCAAGGGCAATTAAAATTAAAGTTGATGGGTTTTTGCGTTTTGGCGGCATAGCAAATTTAAGGGGGTAAACCACCCTTAACATACATTTATTTATCATGGTCGTTTTTTCTGTGTTTAAAGTATATCCGCTGATTTTAAATATTTCTATAAGCTACAATTTAATGTTTGATCATATTTAAAAATTATTACATTCGTCTTAAGGGGTAACTACCCCTCTGACGAGAAACATCATTGAAGTATCCGCTTTCGATTTCGTTGAAACTCATATATGTGGTAAAGCATTGCAAACTATTAAACATGTTTTTTTTTTGTATCGGCAGAAAAACGGTGTTAGGGGATGAAACCACCCCTCAATGTTTCTCCCACAAGCAGTCCACCGATCTGAATGAAACAAAATCGAAAATTCCTCTAATATTAAGCGATGAAAAATCCACTACAAGAGTGTTGATTAGAAATATAATTAAGGCGTAAACCACCCCTCCATTTGCCGTTTCTCACCCCACACTTAAGAGGGTTGTATGAAAATTAATAAAACAGGTATCATTTTGAAGGGGAATCAAACTTCAAGTTGACGCGTTTTTACGTTTCAGCGGGACAGCAAATTTAAGGGGGTAAACCACCCCTAACATAAATTTGTTCATCACCGTCGTGTTTTCTGTGTTCAACATGTATCCACGGATTCAAAATATTCTCCCGCGTTTTTAAATTATTACGTTTTTAAATTTTTATATTTTAAGGGTAAACTACCCCCTCTAATTGCTTTTCGTTTGAAGTTTCGCGAAAGGTTTCACGAATTTCGTTAAAACTGTTTTCATTTCATCGGAAATATCAATTTTATGTTTCTGTGTGCAGGCATATTCGTTTTGAGTTTTAGGAGCGGTACTTTGGGAGTGGGGACCTGGGGCTACCCCGTACTCATAAGACTCATATTTTCGTGTCGAAACGCTTCCGATTTTAATATGCACAATGGCTATAGCGCATATCATACGATTTTTGATATATGCAAAAATAACAAAATGGCGGGCATTTTTCGAGAAAAAAACGTGTTCTTTGCACCGTTTTTGGCAAAAAAAAGTAAATATCAAAATTTTAAAAAATCCTTGATGTACGCTATAGCTATAGTTGTAAAGAATATGTGGTTAAAATTTCATACGGATCGGTTCAGTAGTTTCGAATACATAATTGTTATATATAATAATATAATATTATATATAACATTATACAATATTTGGCTATATAATAGTATTATATAACATAATACAATTGTTTAGATTACATAAATACATTAAAAAAATTTTTTTATGTATTTCCAAAGTGTATTTGTTGAGTGTAACAACTTTTATATCAATATCTATAATATAAACCTATTACAAAAAATTCATGAAAATAGCCTTTTTTATCGTTTAAAGCGAGTTTGTTTGGGAAAATGTTCCGAGCGCCTTAAGGCGTCTTCCCCTTAAGGCGCTCGAAACATTTTCGATGGTGCCTGTTAGGGTTTGAATTTTGAGTACGAAAATACACGTATTTTGTCAAGTTGCTCAATTGCTTCTCACGCTTAGGATATTGGTGGGAAAAATCTGAAACATTGTTGCCATTGCTAAGCTTCTAATAATGACAATTATTACTGGAAAAATCTGTAAAAATTTAGTCACATACTTCTTAATGTGCACAATATGTGTGCCAAGTTTCAGATTTTCCCCACCAATGTCCTAAACATGAGAAATAATTAAGTAAAAACTTGGCAAAACAAATGTATTTTCCTATTGAAAATGCAAACCCTCATGGCACCATTGAAAGTTTTCCGAGGGCCTTAAAACTGTGCACATATTTTTTTTATATATCTTGATTATGTTTTTACGAGGGGACTTTGAAAATTCAAATGTGACCCAAATTGCAGCTACCCTAAGATATACGTACCCTTTGCATCAGTGTAACGTTGGCCACCGGCACATCCGGTTGTCTTCAGGCCTTTCATATTTTGCCATTCCATTGGATGATTTTGGTGGCCAATGACTTTGACACGTGTCAAAAGAGGCCGGACGGGGGAAAAAGCTCGAAGGACCCCTCGCTTCATCGTAGACGCAAGCTCGTTGCATTTCCGGTGACCCGATTGACAAACGAGACATGCAACGTAACATTGCGTAACTTGACGATGACACTCAACGGAGAGATACGTGGGAATGTTTATTTTACGCTTTTTATTTTTTATTTTTTTTCTCGAATCGATTTCTTCCAATGCTTGATTCTGGGTCAGCAACAAGTATCCGCCGTAGATATACGCGTATCTCCAAACGTTCGTCTAGGGAATTTCAAATATCGGGAGTAGGCGAGGCTTTACTTAAAATAAAAGGTTATGGCAGGCAATTCATTGACTTTGATTGGTGGAAAAACATGGGGACAGAAGACTTCAAGGATAAAGCTCCGAAAAGCCCATACCGATGATTAAGTTGGAATTTTGTGTACCCAGGTATTTTGACTCGCTGATCACGAATATGATAGTGAGCATACCCGCCAATTTGATTTCCAAGGTCAAAACTTACAAATCTGACTTTTTGGAAGTTTTCCTATTTTATTTTAATAAATGTTGATCTTAGGAAAAAATGTTTCCTACAAAAGTTGTAGCCTATGAAAAGGTTGATCTTTTATGTTCTAAACAGTTTTTGTCTAAAACTATTTTGTTTCGAGAAAAATGGGATAATGCTCCGATAAGTACATGTTGCTAAACTCCGTGAGTTTCGATATAATCTACTCATGCATTTTACTGCGGGAAAGTTGTTGTTTAGTCTTTAAAGTGCAGTTTAATCTTTAAACCCAAAGCCAAACAAAAAAAAAGCAAAAAATATAATACAAAAGACACAAAAATAGAATAAAATACAAAAAAAGCAAAAAATAAACATGCACTTTAAAGACTAAACTTTTCAATCTTCACGCGGTAAATTGCGTAAGTAGATAATATCGAGACTTGTGGAGTTTAGGAAAATTTACTTATTGGAGCATTATTCCATTTTTCTCGAAACAGAATAGTTTTAGACAAAAACTGTATAGAACATAAAAAATCAATATTTTTATTGGCTAAAACTTTTGTAGGAAATATTTTTCTCTAAGATCAACATTTGTTAAAATAAAATTGAAAAACTTTTTAAAAAATCAGTTTTTGTGAGTTTTAACCTTGGAAATCTAATTTGCGGGTATCTTCACTATCATATTCGTGATCAGCGAGTCAAAATACATGGGTACAAGAAACTCCAAATTAATCTACGGTATGGACTTTTCGGAACTACACCCTTAAAATGTTCTAACAAGGAACATCCCTCAGGTGTCCGCCTCCGATTTGGTTGAAACTCATATATGTGATGGAGCATCGAAAACTTTGAGACACGTATTCTTTTTTATCGGCGGAAAAACGGATTTAAGGGGGGAAACCGCCCCTCAAAGAAAGGAGTGTCGAGGGGTGATTTTGCAGTTTCACCCAGAAGCAATCCACCGATCTGAATGAAACAAAAACGAAAATTCTTCTAATGAAAAGCGATGAAAAATCCACTATGAAATCGTTAAGAAAAAATTTAATTAGAGGGTAAACCACCCCTCAATTTGCCTTTTTTCACCCCACACTTAAGAGGGTTGTATGCAAATTAATAAAACACGTATCATTTTGAAGGGCAATTAAAATTAAAGTTGACGGGTTTTTGCGTTTTGGCGGCATAGCAAATTTAAGGGGGTAAACCACCCCTAACATAAATTTATTTATCACGGTCGTTTTTTCTGTGTTTAAAGTATATCCGCTGATTTTAAATATTTCTATAAGCTACAATTTAATGTTTTGTCATATTTCGAAATTATTACATTCGTCTTAAGGGGTAACTACCCCTCTGACGAGAAACATCATTGAAGGATCCGCTTTCGATTTCGTTGAAACTCATATATGTGGTAAAGCATTGCAAACTATTAAATATGTTTTTTTTTATCGGCAAAAAAACGGTGTTAGGGGATGAAACCACCCCTCAATGTTTCTCCCACAAGCAGTCCACCGATCTGAATGAAACAAAATCGAAAATTTCTCTAATATTAAGCGATGAAAAATCCACTACAAGAGTGTTGATTAGAAATATAATTAAGGGGTAAACCACCCCTCCATTTGCCGTTTTTTACCCCACGCTTAAGAGGGTTGTATGAAAATTAATAACACTGGTATCATTTTGAAGGGGAATAAAAATTCAAGTTAACGCGTTTTTGCGTTTCAGCGGGACAGCAAATTTAAGGGGGTAAACGACCCCGAACATAAATTTGTTCATCAACGTCGTGTTTTCTGTGTTTAACATGTATCCGCGGATTCAAAATATTCTCCCGCGTTTTTAAATTATTACGTTTTTAAATTTTTACATTTTAAGGGTAAACTACCTCCTCTAATTGCTTTTCGTTTGAAGTTTCGCGAAAGGTTTCACGAATTTCGTTATAACTGTTTTCATTTCATCGGCAATTTTATGTTTGTGTGTGCAGGCATATTCGTTTTGAGTTTAAGGAGCGGTACTTTGAGAGTGGGGACCTGGGGCTACCCCTTACTCATAAGACTCATATTTTCATATTGTCATAATTATATTTTCGTACCGAAATGTTTCTTCCTCTAATTCAAAAGTTTTGATGAAAGCATCTCCCGTGCAAAGATGCAATGCAGTAACAAAAATATATTAACGTTACTGTTAATAAAATTCAAATGGTATATATAAATATATTTGGTTTGTTCGTTTTTTTTATTCCGCGTAAAAAAAATCATATGCAGATAAATGTTTACGCTTCGATTCTTAAATGCGTAATTATCCAGAATGCTCCCGTTCGGAAATCTTTTATCTCTGTGTATGAAGTTATACAATCAACGAATAGACCGATGTTTATTTGCCTACGTATCAACTTTTCTCGATTAACTGCAATAATTAATTCTTCCAGCGCGAATATTCTTATCGCGTCATGACGCGATAACAATATTTGCGCAAAATTTGTATTCTACGCAGAATTTTTACACTGCGCAAATATTAAACTGCAAGCTATTGTCACCTTGAACTGCAAGACGTTAATCATACATAACCCGATAATGTGTTTACATTTTCGGGTAATGTGTGATTAGCCTCTGGCAGTTCAAGTTGTCAATAGCTTGCAGTTTTATCGCTTGCTTTATAAGACGGTTAGCATTCGGATTCTTCCATTTCACGTTGAAGTGAGCCACAAACGGTATATTGTTTGTTGAAAAATACAAATTTCATCAGCCATGAAAGTCAACCCAATAAACGTTGTCAAACTTCTACTAGCTACATTTGAAGCTATGGATATTTCACAAACGCCGGTTAACGACGCGGAAATTGAACTTGCGGACAGTTTTGAACAAATTATCAGGTTGATAAAAAAGTTTTTTCGCAAAAATTTTAAAAATGTCTTTTTACGTATTGACGCAATATGACATCGAGCTATATCGAGAATATTCTAGAATGTTTTCTACTCTTCCGCGTGACAGGGTATAAAAGGGCGAGCGCGCGTTCTAGTGGACAGAAATGGCTTCGATCTCGCAGGAGCAACTTCGAGCGATCATTTTTTACGATTGGCGGCGCGGCACGAACGCAAGCACAACTGCTAAAAATGTACAGGATGAATTCAGCGAGAACGTAGTTTCTCATCGAACAGTCCAGCGTTGGTTCAATCGTTTTAAATCTGGAGACACAAGCCTTGAAGATAAGGAACGTTCCGGACGACCGTCGACCATCGATGATGAAGCATTACTCCGCTGCATCAAAGAAAAACCGGAAGCAAGTACGCACGAGCTAGCAAGAGAACTTGGCTGCACCCAACCGTCAATAGTCAATCACTTACACAACTTGGGATACAGGAAGGTTCTAGCTCAATGGATACCACACCGTCTCACCGACGACAATAAGAACTGTCGCGTGACCATCTGCCAGTCTCTCCTGCTTCGCCACCATCGCAAGGAGTTTTTAGAAGATCTTGTGACGGGAGATGAAAGCTTGGTCTTGTATGATAACAGGACGCGTTTAGCCTACTGGCTTCCTATCGGAGAAAAACCGCCACACCAACCGAAATCTGATCGTCACTCACAAAAGGTTTTGTTGTGCTGTTTCTGGGACGCAAAGGGAATGCTGTTTCACAATTTTCTCCCTGTAGGTAAGACGATCTCCTCTACACAATACATCGAGAATCTCCCGGAATTGGCAAAAGCTATAAGAAAAAAACGGCCAAGACGCGCGACTGTGCACCTTCTCCACAACAACGCGAGACCCCATGTCGCAAAGGAAACCCACAAAACAATCACTGAGCTTCATTGGAATACCGTTCCTCATCCACCATACTCTCCCGACATCGCGCCATCTGACTACCATTTGTTCAGACATTTGAAGGCATATTTGAGAAACAAAACTTTCGAAAACGTCGACGATCTCAGAAGGGATATTTCAAATTTCTTTGAGTTCCAGCCGCCGCAGTTTTGGGCAAAGGGAATAAATGAGTTGCCAACTAGATGGTCGAGTGTCATAGAAACCGATGGCGAATATATTGTTGATTAGAAATGTTTTGTATAAGATATATAAATAAATAAATTATATTGAAATTATTGCGACAAAACTTTTTTATCAACCTGATATAATCAGTTCCATGCAAGGCTATAATGGAGTTGAAATGATAGAGGAAGAAACGCTCGCTTTTCAAGAACCATTTAAACAGTACGAAGCCAATGCTGTAGAAGATACCGTATGGCAAAAGGATACTGGTGACAGTGATTCTGACGCCTGTTCCAGTGATGATGAGGTGAACTACGATTACAAAAATAAAGCAGTTCAATACTGGAGGTCTGGTAAGACAAAAAAACTATGGCATCAAAACCGTCCAACAGAAATACAAATCTGTCAAGTCTGAAAGCTGAATAAAGGCGGTACTTATAAAGAAAAAAGGCGGTACTTATAAAGAAAAGCTAGCGCAAATTTCTGAATATACATTGAAGAATATGAAAACTGTTCTAGATGCTGGTGTCATTATACATGACATTGATCTTCAGAAGTGGGCGCTACAAGCCCAAAAGGAGATATGTTTCAATGATGTGCGATTTAAGGTCTCTCATAATTGGCTATGGAATTTGAAGAAAAAAAACAGCATCGCATTGTATCCAGAAAAATCAATAAATTTGTAACGCGCAAAACTACGGGAGAAGAATAACTTCTTCGGAGAAATGCAGAAAAATTGATATAAAATTGATATCACCGATGAAATGAAAACAGTTTTAACGAAATTTGTGAAACCTTTCGCGAAACTTCAAACGAAAAGCAATTCGAGGGGGTAGTTTACCCTTAAAATGTGAAAATTTTAAAACGTAATAATTTAAAAACGCGGGAGAATATTTTGAATCCGCGGATACATGTTAAACACAGAAAACACGACGGTGATGAACAAATTTATGTTAGAGGTGGTTTACCCCCTTAAATTTGCTGTCCCGCTGAAACGCAAAAACGCGTCAACTTGAATTTTGATTCCCCTTCAAAATGATGCGTGTTTTATTAGTTTTCATACAACCCTCTTAAGCGTGGGGTGAAAAACGGCAAATGGAGGGGTGGTTGACTTAATTATATTTCTAATCAACACTCTTGTAGTGGATTTTTCATCGCCTAATATTAGAGGAATTTTCGAATTTGTTTCATTCAGATCGGTGGACTGCTTGTGGGAGAAACTTTGATGGGTGGGGTCATCCCCTAACACCGTTTTTCTGTCGATACAAAAAAAAACATGTTTAATAGTTTGCAATGCTTTACCACATATATGAGTTTCACCGAAATCGAAAGCGGATACTTCAATGATGTTTTTCGTCAGAGGAGTAGTTACCCCTTAAGACGAATGTAATAATTTTGAAATATGATAAACCATTAAATTGTAGCTTATAGAAATATTTAAAATCAGCGGATATACTTTAAACACAGAAAAAACGACCGTGATAAATAAATTTATGTCAGGGGTGGTTTACCCCTTTAAATTTGCTATGCCGCCAAAACGTAAAAATCCGTCAACTTTAATTTTAATTGCCCTTAAAAATGATACTTGTTTTATTAATTTGCATACAAGTGTGGGGTGAAAAGAAGGCAAATTGAGGGGTGATTTACCCCCTAATTTAATTTTTTCTCAACATTTTCATAGTGAATTTTTCATCGCTTTTCATTAGAAGAATTTTCGTTTTTGTTTCATTCAGATCGGTGGATTGCTTCTGGGTGAAACTGCAAAATCACCCCTCGACAGGCCTTTCTTTGAGGGGCGGTTTCCCCCCTTAAATCCGTTTTTCCGCCGATAATAAAAAG
Source organism: Ophion slaviceki (assembly GCA_944452715.1). Classification (NCBI taxonomy): domain Eukaryota; kingdom Metazoa; phylum Arthropoda; class Insecta; order Hymenoptera; family Ichneumonidae; genus Ophion; species Ophion slaviceki. The sequence continues at coordinate 30,815,537 of OX101793.1, read as the reverse complement.
TACGTGTCTCAAAGTTTTCGATGCTCTATCACATATATGAGTTTCAACAAAATCGGAGGCGGACACTTGAGGGATGTTCCTTGTAATATTTTTACAGCATATTATTTAAACATTTTTTGAGTATTTTTTTCACAGCATAATATGTTAAAATGTTTTAAGTAATTTTTTATTCACAGCATATTATATTAAATACGTAGGAGTAATTTTTGTTTGCATCATCAAACATGAAAATTTTCTAAGTATTGTTTTTTCACAGCATAATATATAAAAATTTCTGAGTAATTTTTTTCACAGCATATTATATTAAATACTTCTGAGTAATTTTTGTTTGCATCATCAAACATGAAAATTTTCTAAGTATTGTTTTTTCACAGCATAATACATTAAAATTTCTGAGTATTTTTTTTTCACAGCATAATATATTAAATTGTTCTAAGTATTTTTTTTCGTGGCATGATATATTGAAAATTTGTAAGCAATTTTTCGTCACAGCATAATATGTTAAAATGTTTTAAGTAATTTTTTATTCACAGCATATTATATTAAATACTTCGGAGTAATTTTTGTTTGCATCATCAAACGTGAAAATTTTCTAAGTTTTGTTTTTTCACAGCATAATATATAAAAATTTCTGAGTAATTTTTTTTCACAGCATAATATATTAAAATGTTCTCAGTAATTTTTTTCGCGGCATGATATATTGAAAATTTGTAAGCAATTTTTCGTCACAGCATAATATATTAATATTTCCCAAGTAATTTTTTTTCACAATTTTTCTGCGCTCGGGAAAGAAGTTTGGGGTCTCGAGTGCGGGCGAAAGCCAGAAGGATCGCGATGATGAACGCCGGGAAAAAAATCCCATCCACGCGAACACCGGGAAGTCCTGGAGACATGTAGAGCCTGGCTTTTTTTCCGTTGTGTTCTCTGGTCGCGTTTCAACTCCGAAGTCGTTTGTTATTTGCATACACGCGATGGCATACAAACCAAGAGAGCATTGGGGCGAGATAGTGTTGCGCATACGGAGTGCGCCAAACTTGTACTTCCGGTAGGATCCCCAGCTCACCGGGGGGAATTGCGAACGAGCGAGGGAGTTCCCGGGATTCTGTGTACATCTCCATTAGGTGTGGTATTCGCGTGCACCGGAGTGCGATGTGTGTAGAGATGCGGCCAAAAGTATCGTGCACGCTCCTTTATTATCCCGTCGTCTCGCAATATCTCGGTGCTGGGGAAAATGGGCGACTGGTACGGTCGAAAAGCTCGTGTCAGCTTATCGGAACCCTTTTGAACCGCTTTGCCCTTGACAAAACATTAAGGGGTCTTCTCACTTCAGGGGCTAAGAAAGGCTATTTTCATGAATTTTCTTGACAGGTTTATATTATAGATAGATATATAAAAGTTACACTTAAGGGGTTAGGCCATAGTAACGGGTATAAAATCATGTGCGAATTTAACAATTTTTTTCGTGTGAAAAAGTGATTCACTCATAAAATTAATTACATAGCTATTCAGTATGAATATCAAGCTGTTAGAAAATATTTACATTTTTTTTTTCGATGTACAAAATGGCCGACTACTAATATTTTCTTTTGTTATCTTTTTTAGGCGCTCCGCGGCGTGACATTTGGCATCCACAATTTTTTACCTAGAACAAAATAGAAACATTCTCGCTAATCTACATTAGGATACCTAGATAATTACTTACGGAATTTAAAAAAAGATTGTTTTATTCAAAAGTTTTAGGTATTTTAAATAAATTTTGAAAAATGAAAACTTTTCGATTAATCAGAAATTCCGTACGCACTTATCTGCGAAATGCAATTAGGAACGTAACTTTTAAATTTGAAGTAAATCCAGTGGAAATTGTTGAATTTATTTGTCACGCCAATTGGAAAAAAGCTGTTTCGAGAAAAACGCGTTTAAAGTTTTACATACTCTATCCCCGTGCCAGAGGTGGGCTTACGTTATACGCTCAAAGTCGGTGAAAACAAATGTCTTGCTAGAAATCGAATAGTAACTTATTCTTATGATGATAAAGCACGGTTTTAGCGAAAAAAATTGGTTTTTTTACGAAAATTCTACTGTGACCTTGCCCCTTAATAAATACACTTTCGAAATACATTTAAATTTTTTATTTATTTAATTAACTATTTATAGACGAAAATGGTAGTTAAAAAAATGTCCTAAATTGTCCATTCAGTACGTAAATGGCTATAGCGAAAATCGTACGATTTTTTATATATGCAAAAATAACAAAATGCCGGACATTTTTCGCAAAAAATAAAACATTTTTTTCACCATTTTTGGCAAAAAATAGTAAATATCAAAATTAAAAAAAATCCTTTATATGCGCTATAGCTAAAGATGTAAAGAATATGTGGTTAAAATTTCATAAAGATCGGTTCAGTAGTTTCGAAGATTTTATCAACAAGACGTCGAAAAACGTTGTTTCGAGAAAATCGAATAGTAACTTATTGTGATGATGATAAAGCACCGTTTTAGCGAAAAAAATCGATTTTTTGAAAATCCTGCTGTGGCCTTGCCCCTTAATAAATACACTTTCGAAATACATTAAACATTTTTATTTATTTAAGTCACTATTTATGGAAGAAAATGGTAGTCAAAAAATGTCCTAAACTGTCCGTTCAGTATGTTAATGGCTATAGCTCATATCATACGATTTTTTATATATGCAAAAATAACAAAATGGCGGACATTTTTCGAAAAAAATAAAATATTTTTTTCATCATTTTTGGAAAAAAAATAGTAAATATCAAAGTTTAAAAAAATCCTTGATATGCGCTATAGCTAAAGATGTAAAGAATATGTGGTTAAAATTTCATAAAGATCGGTTCAGTAGTTTCGAAGATTTTATCGACAAGCCGTCGAAAAATGTTGTTTCGAGAAAAACGCGTTTAAAGTTTGTTTGGGTTACATAAATACATAAAAAAATTTTAAATGTATTTCGAAAGTTTATTTATTTAGTGTAATAAGTTTTATATCAATATCTACCATGAACCGATCAAAAAGTTCATGAAAATCTCCTTTTTTAGCGTCTAAAGTGAGAATATCCCTTAATGGGTTATGTCTGCTTGTAACAGTCGAAAACAGCTCATTTTTCGAATTCTTTACAATAAAAAAAATCGTCGAGATGATTTTCCACAAAATGTTGTATTTGAAGAAATATCATCTGAAGAACAGTCTGTAATGTTTTTTTGTGTGAAAATATTTAATTATAATCGATTTTACAGCCAATGTTCAGAAAGTACCTCTCGAAAACGTCTTTTGCGGTGGCCTTTCTGAACCAGGTTATTTAATCTAATAAAAATCAAACAGATTTCGCTAGCACATTACTTTATCCTATGATTAATTAAAAGAATTTTAGAAATATCATATTTTAAAAAGTGGCACGTGTTCAAAGTGAAAGTCTTGATTTTTTCGAAAAATGGGTTTTTTTCGTTCATCAAATTGAAAGTATAAACCGGAAAAAATATCCTTCGGTGTAATACTATATTTTTACATGGAAAATATAGAAATAGATCTAGGAAAATCTCTAAAAAATTCAGAAAGCTCGATACAGTAACTTTTAAGATATTTTTCTCACCGGCTTTGACAATACACTGCCAAAAAAACATTTAATTTAAATAGGATCTATTCAAATCAAATAGGTTTTTTCCTTGTCTCACGGCGTACTACGATCTTATTTGTTTCAAAGATATTTTTTTATTTGTTTCGGCTATTCTTTTTAAATATTAAATATATTCAAATTGAATAAATAAAGATTCGATTCAAATAAATCTTTATTTGCTTAAAATGTACACTGGAAAGCTAAGTTTACTATATGCATAAAATATTTCATAAATCTAAAATGAAATGAAATAGTTAATTGAGAGTTTTACCACAACGATTTGATATCATAATTCATCATTCCCTGGCCTTCTGAAATAATTTTTTTCGAAGACAATATTTGACCTTCTGGAATTGAATCTAGAACGTACCTACGCATGTTGCCCCTATGGTATATATCTATACATACATACATACATACATACATACACGCACACACACACACACACACACACACACACACACACACACACACATATATATATATATTATATTCTATTTAATTTAAATTAAACAAAAATATAATAGATGTATTTAGTGGATTCAATTAAATTGTTTTTTGAACACATGAAACCGAATCACAGATTTATTAGGATTAAATAAAATATTTAGTTATTGGACGATATTAAATAGATTTTGATTTAAATAAATAAATATATTTAAAATAAATATTTCTAATAATGGAATGCAAAAGGAAAAATTTGATTTCACAAAAAATCAACAGTAATATCAATAGAATTTTTCTCTTAGTGTATTTTCCAGAAGCAAGCGTTTAAAGTTTCGAACAACGCTCCGGGCGTTCCAACGGGCGTCAACATAACAGCCTATAAAACTGTCAATTTTAATCCGATCACCTTGCAATTTTCAGGGAACATTTATTAGATAATATATTGTCTAACTACAACTAGGCATAACCCCTATAAGGGAAACAAAAAAATACTTGATTTTTTTACACATTTTTCGACAAAAAATCCCACGATCGTTATTAGTATTTCGGTTAATATTGTTAATAATATTTCCATTGCCAGACTCGAGCCGAAAAAAGTACACTTTGAGAATGAATTTCGTTTATCTTGTCTCAGACCGATTGGCGGATTTAGGTACTCGATTTGACATTTCGATTTCCTCAACATCATTAATAAATGTACCGCTAATTATTTTGTCTTGCAATCTTTTAAAATATCTTTCCTTTATCTCATGACTGCATCACAGTGCCGAAACTTCCGGTCCAGGCTGCCTATAAGATCGTCGAAAAAAAATCCTTCTCCAACCCCTTCGTACAATACTCGTAAGTATAAAAAAAATTCCCCAAATTTCAGCTCTCCAACTCAACTGAAAACTCGTCTGAGTGACAGTTCTGAATAATTGGATGACATTTTTATTTACACGAGAACTTCGCTCTCTACTTTGCTTTGAGAATGTATCGCAAAAACTATCGTTGAAACTCGTCGAGTTTGTCTGGACTGACTTGCACGTTATGTATCGTGTATATACAGGGTGTCCCTTTTATCTCTGCCACCCGAAATAACTCGGTAATTATCGACGTCACAAAAAAATTTTCCAGACAAAAGTTGTACGGTGTGAAGAGGGCCATCAAATGCGCCCAATTTTTTTTTTATTTCGGCAGAGCCGCTGACGTACAGTGAAGGTCACCTCCACTTTTTTAAATGGAATGGTACATTTTTTTTCAACCATCTTGTGGAGCACTTCAAGCCGCATGAAAAACATTAGGGGTCAAAGTCGTTCAAGTTCATTCAAGGTGAGTATCGATTATACAAATCTAAATAGGTGACCTTGAATGACCTTGAGCGACTTTGACCCCCCAATATTTTTTACGCGGCTTGAGGTGCTCCACAAGATGGTTGAAAAAATGTACCATTCCATTAAAAAAAAAATGGAGGCTCTTCACACCGTACAACTTTTGTCTGGAACATTTTTTCTTGACGTCGATAATTACCGAGTTATTTCGGGTGGCAGAGAAAAGAGGGACACCCTGTATATAAAAGCACGCGATGCATTTCTCCCGGAGTAAATTCGCAAGTACAAGCAAGTCCTTGGGATACGTCTGGAGCGCGCTATACACGAAGCACATAGTCGGTATGCAGATATTACGGCGATGAATGGGAATAGCGTTGGGCGCGGGTGGTATTCGCCAGCGAGAGAAAGATTGAGCAGATATTTCATTCCTCTATTTGCGCATCGTGCAAACATGCAAGCGCTTCGAGGCGAAAAAAAATCATGACTGTGTTACGACTCGAATGACGACAAGGCGAATGCACGTGTGCACTGACGTGAGTGAATACGGGTAGAAGGAAAAGCAAGAAATATAAGGATCACCGATAGTCGTGCTGTCGCTGAAAAACTCCGTAATCGGAAAAATTAGAAGGCCAGTTGACAGATGATTCTGTAGGTGCCGCGGGTGCTAAATCCAAGTTTGCCTAAAAATCGGGGAGCAGGGCTTTTTTAGGGGATGGTGGATGGGGGTGGATTGATGCCAAACTACAACCCCTACGAAGTCGGCGGCGTGAGACAAAATGTTCAGAAAAATCCGGGATTTAGATTTGGCCACAGCGTCGAAGTCGTGGAAGTTCATTTTGGGGGTGAGAAAGTGGGGTGAAATTTTCAAAAATCAGTTTTAATTCAGTAACTTTTTAGGAAAAATTCGTACACTTTTTGTTTAAATGGGAACGTTGTGGCCCTTGAAAAGACGCGTGGATCGAGTATTTGATCATTACTCTTCGATAATATCTTGAACCCGAAAAATAGTTATAATAGCAAAAAAATTGTCTATTGAATAACTAAAAAAAATCGATTTTTCGGGAATGGATCAAATGTACGAAATATAGAGAATAATTTTGTCTATATTTTTGTTTTTATGGACCACCCTTGAATTTGGATTTTCCAACCCCTTTCGGGGGTTGGAAATTCAAACTGAAAATTTGGGAAAACTATTGCACGAATTCGCCGCTGTAGAAAAATTTGTAACTTGAACTCTCAGCTACATTTTTGTCTGCAGCGCCAAACTCGTATCTCTCTATTTTCGGTCAAAAGTTTTCCCAGAATTTCACTTTGAATTTTCAACCCCCGAGAGGGGTTGGAAAAAGCAAAATTCAAGGATTGACCACAGAAACGAAAATATAGAGAAAATTATTCTTTACATTTCTTACATTTGAACTATCCCCGAAAAATCGATTGTTTTTGAGTTATTCAATAAACAATTTTTTTTTGATACTTCAACAATCTTTTTGGGGGTGAAGATATGATCGGAGAGGGATGATCAAATACTCGATCGACGCGTCTTTTCACGCGCTACATCGTCCCCATTTGAACAAAAATTGTCTGAATTTTCCTAAAGAGTTATCGAATTGAAACGGATTTTTCAAAATTTCCCCTCACTTTTTCACCCTTAAAATGAACTTTTACGACTTCGGCGCTGTGGACAAAAATAAACCCGGATTCTTCTCAACATTTTGTCTCCCGGCGCCGACCTCGTGCGTATGAGGACGACGAGGTCAGGATTTTGCACACAATTGATACACAGTCTTGCCAAGCTTCAGATTGTTTTTACTGAAAAAGAGTAAAGAAAAGACAATTCCTCTGCTGGACACGAAGCTCCGCGCATGACCAATGCACGTGGAACAATAAATTGATTCTTGTCTCTTTGATAAAGTTATATATTTCCCGTAGCTTTGTGTTTCTCGATTCCTTGGCACACATCATAAAGAAACAAAGGAGCGTATCTCGCTTTATTCGCAAGAAGCTATTCGACCGTAAAATCCAATGAAAACGAAGAGCCAGAAGTCTCGAGCCCGAAGAGATCGAGAATTTTAATATCGTTCGATGCTTTTTGTTTTGTCATTTTTTACGCAACTGAACAACAAAAATGCATCGCTGGTGGGCCCGCTGCGATTTGCATTCCAGCGGAAAGCTCTTTTGTTTAATTTACGCCTGAATGGAGAGATCGAGTGAATGGGTATCCGTGCTGTATTTCCTACACAGGATGATGCACGCTACGGTACCCTTCATTTCCATGTAGACAAAGAGAGAAAAGCAAGGGAGAGAGAGAGAGAGAGAGAGAGAGAGAGAGAGAGAGAGAGAGAGAGAGAGAGAGAGAGAGAGAGAGAGAGAGAGAGAGAGAGAGAGAGAGAGAGAGAGAGAGAGAGAGAGAGAGAGAGAGAGAGAGAGAGAGAGAGAGAGAGAGAGAGAGAGAGAGAGAGGAGAGAGAGAGAGAGAGAGAGAGAGAGAGAGAGAGAGAGAGAGAGAGAGAGAGAGAGAGAGAGAGAGAGAGAGAGAGAGAGAGAGAGAGAGAGAGAGAGAGAGAGAGAGAGAGAGAGGCGGGGGGGTGGACCGGAAGCAGAGTGCGTAAAATGCGAGAACAAAATGTGAGCACAGCGTTGGAGATGCCTCGTGCACTTTAATGGGAGATTCGGTAATTGGCGGGCAAATTGTTCTTGGTCGTGTCATGCAGCTGACATCTCGTTCAGCTCATTCCTCGTTGACCTCATCCTACTGGGCTACAAAAAAAGCGCAATCCGCTTTCTTCTCTACGGTACACACGCAACACCTGTCATTTAAGGGGTGCGGTATCTTTAAGCGAGGAAAAAAATGCTGATTTTCATGATTTTTTTTAAAGGTGAGATATCTTTACCATTTTTGAGACTCAGGGTACGTTTTATTACTACTTTGGGCTGTTAGGCGGTATTTTTTTTCTAATTAATCTTCGAAAATGGCGGACGTATGGCACGGGTGATGTCAGACGACGTGACACCTAGGGTCGGCGGGATTAATCTGAAGAAAAACGAACGGAGATTTTTCTTTTTTTAACACTCGTACGCAGAATATGAACCAAGAAAAAGTGAGAAATGTTAAGAATCGATTAAATGGTACGCTTTGAAACAAAAAGATTGAACTTTCCGAAAAAATTCGATATTTTGGCAATAAAAAATACTTTATTTTCAAATTTTCATAAACATTTAGGGTCATGTTTTAGACAATAAGGTAAGATTTATAGCGAATTCAATCGGAATTGGTCGACTAGTTTTTTAGATATACGTCACGTCAGATTTCAAAATGTAATTTAGAAAACCGTGCCATACCTCCGTCATTTTTAAAGATTAATAAAATACAAATACCTTGTAACAGCCAAAGGTAGTAGAAAAACATTTTATAAGTAAAAATGGTGAAGATATCTTCCCTTTAGAATAAAAATCACGACAATTAGCACTTATTCAATTTGTCGTTAGCACTTTACGGGAAAAAAAAACTTAAAATTAATGAAATGGTACCCTTTGATACAAAAATATTGAACTTTCCAAATAAATTGCTACAATTTGCATAAAAAGACGTTTTTGAAAAAATTCGAAAACATTTAGGGACATGTTATAGACATGTTATAGATATAAGGTTAGAAAGATTTATAGCAAAATTCATCGGAATCAGTCGATTCGTTTTTTGGCGATACGTCACACCAGTTTTGAAAATGCAGTTTAGAAGACCGTGCCATACCTCCGCCATTTGAAAACATTAATAAACGAAAATCATACTATGTAACAGCCAAAGGTAATAATAAAACATAGCGTAAGTCTCAAAAAGGGTGAAGAAATCTTTGCTTAAAAAAAAATCATGAAAATCGGCACATTTTTTTCCTCGCCCAAATATAACTCCCTTAAGGATGCACCGCGTCCAAAAATTCTTCAATTTGTCGTCAGCACTTCTTGGGAAAAAACTGAAAATCGATGAATTAGTGGGCTTTGAAACAAAAAGATGGCATTTTCCGAAAAAATGGCTATATTGTAATCAAAAATACTTTTTGCTTCAATCTACGAAAACATTTATGGGTCATGTTTTAGACAATAAGGTCAGCAAAATTTGTACCGAATTTCATCAGAATCGGTCGATTAATTTTTTAGCTATACGTCACGCAAGTTTTAAAAACGTAGCTTGGAAGACCGTGACATACCTCCGCTATTTTTAGAGATTAATAATAAGAAAACCATTTAACAGGCAAAAGTAATAATAAAACACCCTAAAAATGGTCAAGAAATCTTTCCTTTTAAAAAAAGTCATGAACATACGCAAATTTTTTCCTCGCCTAAGGGTATCTTCCCTTTCAAACTCCTCCATTCCCCTCTTTTTCTCATCAATTATTGCTACACATTTTTTACACTTATGATTATTTATTTTATCAATTCGATATTTTTTTTTATTTCTTAAAGGGGAGAAATGATTATTTTTTGTCTGGTCTCGAAGTCCACTACTGACGGTCACCATTCGGCAATTATTTTCATCGCGTGGGCAACGAAATTATTTGTCGAATTTGGTTTACAGTGTAGACTTGAAATTTCACACTCCATTTGAGCCCGAGGGTAAACTGGGTGTAAATTTTAGCCACACGTGATTGTAATACTTTGTCAAGGGAATTGCCACTCCTCTTTTGGCAAAGACCTCCGCCGGATGTCCCCAGACATTTCGCCTTCGATTGTGAGAAGCCCGGCCGAGTAGTAGCGGTCGTGTTTGGTCGGACAATTTTCAAGGGAAGAAAGGTGGCACGGCCAGGCAAATCACTGCGGCCCACGGGCGCGTGACCGGAAACGATTTTCATTGCTGCAAATCTCCGCATCATTGGCGAGATACCCTTCGGTAAATAATCCCGAGGGAAACGGTTCGTTGATTTTTCTTTGATTCGATTGAAATGCGCGATTTATCGGAGTTCGGAATTTTTCATTGCATTCGAATAGATTATTTTTTCGAAGACCTCGGTGAATGAAAATAGTAAAAGGACATGGACGCATCAACAATCCTAAAGTATTGGCCTGTACTTGGATGGGTGACCGCTTCAAAGTACGAACAAGTATTTTTGTTTTATTCATAAATACATTTTTGAGTGTTGAAACTTTAAACGCGTTTTCTCGAAAACCACTTTTTCTCGAACCTCGTACAAGATAACTCAAAAACTATCCGATCGAACATTTTGAAATTTTGCACAGTTTTAAATAACATAACTGCCGTCCGTGTGAACCTAAAGCTTTCGAAAAATTATTTTTGAAAACTAGTTTTTCACTGACAAATACTATAGTAAAAATTTAATGAAAAACAGAACATTTTTTTCAAACATGTATAATTTCTCGAATTTTCACTTTTATTTGGTTTTTTTAGGTTCACATAGAACGTATGGGTCATAGAAATCGAAAAATGTTTAGCTTCGATGTTTCGAATTAATGCACCGGGCGCTAGGTTTCACGCCGTGAATCAACTCAGGCGGCAATCGTCTTTAAAGCGAGTATACAATCGCCCTTTTCAAATATTAAAAATCATCGAAAATTAAAACATGCAATAAATAAAAACATAACATTTTAATTATGTAAAATAAATAGTTTCGACGCAAAAAATATTGAAAATTCGCTGATTTTCGGCTGCCTGACCGGATCGCCCCCTTAATTAACCTACGACTGGTGGAAAATGAAGGGACAGCGTGTGCTCCAATTACAAATCGCGCCGCACGAAATAATTTACTTACCGGATGTAGTGAACATTTCACAGGTCAATGAGAGTGCACTCGCGCGTTGGAAATACACCCCTCCGTGCAATTTACGGTTGAAAATGGGCATCCCTTAAGGCTCGTTCTCCCTCCTAACAGTGAAGTAGCCACAAGAGTTCCCACGAACTTACGGCTCGCAGGATCAAAAAATAAAAAAGCTTACGCACACGTGACAATTTTTGTTGCTTCGTCTTGTCCATCTGTCAGTCTCTCAGTTTTTACAATTTTATATTATTATTTTTAAACTTTTGCAAGTACCTGCTTTAGACGGGGATCTTAATTAATACACTTTCGCAGCTGGGTCGATTTTCCGATTCACGAGAAATATTCTGCTCGTTATACGGGCTCTACTTTATTTCCGAACGAGCCAATATTTAAAGTAACGAGCGGAAGCAAGTAATACAGAATTGAGCCTTCTATATAATATCCAGTACACAGCTACGTATGTTTCTAAAATTTGATAATAATTTCGTAATAATTTTTGTATCATTTATACAAAAATCATATAAAATTATGTAATTTTTTATAATCATTTTATTTTAATTTTGTAATAATTTCATAATTTTAATCATATACAGGCTGTCCTGCTGTGAATGGATAATGCTGCAATTGTCGATAGGTCAGATCATGCCCTACTATATCCTGGAATTTCAATTTAGTGAAAATCCCACGGTTTTCGAGAACTTGGGTTTTATGTTATTTTTTGATAGAAATCATTTGCTTTTGGGTTTTTGCATGCCATTTCTAGAAATTATATGAATGGACAATATCCGAGAAACTTTTCAAAGCAATTGGCACGATATGCGTAGTACATTTTTTTTTACATCGCAGGCTATCAAGGTCAGATGTTCGAATTTATTTGCATGAAAATTCTGCATAAGACCTTTTTTCATAGTTTCCGTAACATTTAAGGTTAAAAAGAAGACTTTTTTAGATAAGACAAATAACCAAGAGTATTTTTTTTAATACTCTTTATACCGAGTAAAAAAGTTAACATTTGTAGAAATGGCATGTGAAAAACCAAAAGCAGATGATTTTTATCGCGACAACCGTGGGACTTTTACTAAACTGATATTCCAGCATATAGTAGGACATGATCTGATCTATCGACAGTTGCAGGATCATCCATTCATAACAGGACACCCTGTATAGTTATCAAAAAACCTTCCTCCTCCCTACATATACACGACCGGACAAAACTTTTCGGACACGTCAAATAATGGCAAAACTTTCGATCACTCTCCATAATTGCGAAATTACATTAGAATAATATAATTCATTATATGGAGCTATATATACTCGTAAAATATTCTTTATATATTATCTTCGTAAATTATCTTCTATATTTATTATTATATTATCTAAATATAAAATGTAAATTATCTTCTATACATATTATCTTCGTAAAATGATCATTAACATGAATTATATTATTCTAACATTATTTGGCAATTATCCAGTGATCGAAAGTTTTGCAACTATCTAAAATGTCCGAAAACTTTTGGCCAGCAGTGTATGCCCCCATTATTTTGCAAAAGGCACAAGCGTTAGTCCTCAACGTAGAAATTCCCTCGCCGGAATTTTCCGTCCCCTGTTATTTTCAAATAATTCGGAAATATTAGTCTATCGGGAAAAAAAAACAAACAAAAACGATTGGCAACGGAAAGATGAAAAAAATCAATAACCAGCCGCAGTTTTTTTAGCGTAATGAATTTTTATTCGTATTATTGTTGTTGTTCGCTGAGCTCAAATATGAGATGCATTCGATCGAATAAAAAAGTTGGCGGGCTTACAAAAAGCCTCGACGGAGCGAGGGCAGAAGAACTTGGAGACGATATCGGGAGTTAGCCTCGTAGAAAGAAATATATTTTTAAGCTGCATGCCGATAGAGCCTAGGTCTGACCTCTCAAGTCATCGATTCTTCATATCGGCCTTCCAATTACCGAAGCAACTTTTTTCTGCGGTTTTTTCATGTACTCTCCTGACAGAACTACAGTTCTGTCAGGCCAATATCAGAGAGAGAATAATTCATTCGATATTTTGGGTAACGTATTTTCATTTTCCCAGAAGGGAATGAAAAACATTCGGACGAGAATATCCTGAATTCGAGGATGTTATCGGACGGGGGATGAAAGGGTCGAGAATTGGTCATTTTTGGCTTGTGCATAGGAAAGAGAAAATTATTAATGAGAGTTATTGGATGCTGCGGAGGCCAGAGTAAAATAGATAGACCAGAGCTGGAGAATGTCTATGCTGGCCCTCGGGGTGCTCTCCCTGCGGCTGTCAGCAAAGCCACCACCCTGTATCGACCCAGAAACGACGCCCGTCCAAAGTGAACAAGAGAGAGAGAGAGTATGTTTGAGGGAGGGCAGAAGGAAGGAGTCAGAAAATTTCTACCCTTTACGCCGCCCCTCTCTCTCTCTCTCTCTCTCTCTCTCTCCCCCCCCCCCTCCCCCCTCTATATTGCACGTAGCACACCGGTGTCTCTCACGACTCTTCTCTCATATTACAGTTCTCATGGCCCCTCGTCGTTCATTCCCGAGAAATTTCGAAGGTAGTGTACCAAAACCCTCTTAAGTACGTACGACGAGCGCGAAGCAGAAGAACGCTAAAACTTGCACTCGCCTCTAGCCACCAAGCCAGAAAAGCGAATGCCACTTTTCCTTTTTCATCTCTCAGCCCCTTTTTTTAATTCGTCTTCAGACATAGAACCCTTTTTTCACACGAACCCCTAGTCTCGTGGGTAAAAGGGCCGATTCATTTAAGGGCTCGCAGGACATTCGGAATAGTGGCTGATCCGAAAGTTTTTTTTCGTGCGAGCAATTGTCAATTGAATTGATGCTGGTTCAAGTAGAATTTTCAATTATATTTTCGGAATCATGACTCGGCGTTTGTTGGTCCAACAGGTAAGTCCAAAATCGGAGACGAATGTTCTCGTCCTGGGGCACGTGGATTGCTTTTTTCCTCTTTTTCATGCAAGGAGGCTGGAGCGGGCCAGTTGAGTCGAATGACGGCGTATGCATTTTTTGTTCAACGAACCTAAAAAAATGCGTGCGTAGTTATTCCGCAGATGCTAATTTTTCATGAAATATAAAGGGTGTTTCAAAATAACCTGGCATTTAAAATCGCGCGCCATTTTTTGGTGGCCAACATAGAGTACTAGAGAAGACCCGTTGAAATAAAAATATTCGTACTTTTCAAATAAATAATACGTTTTATTAATAAATTGAAATGTCAGGGTATTTTGAGACACCCTATATGATTAAAGGGCAAAATTGTGTATTTTTATATTTTCATAATGTAAGTAAGAAAAACTTTTGTGTTAGTACCAACTCGAAAAAGTATGACATTATCGATGATTGTTATGAAAGAAAATGCGTCAGCGAATGTTTTATACAGCTCAGACTGAATTTCTTAGTCATTTTTTATTAAGCCTATTTATATTCATGTGACAAGATTATTTATTATTACCATTAATTAATATTGAGTGTTGCCGAAATACGGCAACTTCGCGGACATTGAGGTTGGCAGCAGTGTTCTTCATTCGCCAGCCAAGATTCGTCTTCAAACCTTGATGGTTCAATATTGAATATACATGGTTTACGATTGGCAAGATGGGCTTTTTTTCTAAACGTTTACAAAGGTTTATTTTGCGTTGATCCGTTATTATAAATGGTTTATCTTGTTGCTAAATAGCCAAAAAGAAATGACATCACCCGTAGCGTGAACATCTCGCCCACCTGATCGCACGTAAACTTACACACATTAAACTATTTTTAACTCTGGAATTTAGTGGTTAAAAAATTTAAAAAAATCGTAATTACTCAGTGCAGTCTAGACAACAACATATATTTTTTCTCAAATTTAATCTTGGATTGTAGCTAACGCCCCAGCCTCCTTAAGGTGACCATCGCCAAACTTTCTTACAGGGGCCTCGTCAACACCGTCCCCTCCTCTGCAAAACTAGAGCCCAGAAAGAGAAGAGTTGCTCGAACGTGATGAGTCTTTACTTTTACTCATAAATAATATCCCCTCGCTGGGCACACACAGCTTTTATCTCATGAAGTGTAAGCAATCGGCAACCGCCAAGTAATAGCCGTTTGTGCCTTATTTTCGTTGGTAAATATTGTATTTATATCAGCGAGGCTCCGAAGGGATCCATTGAATAATGCATTATTGATGCCCGTTATCGTTTTATCAAACACGAGGACACGAAGGAAATGGGACATTTGAATCCGACAAGGTTTTCCTCTCCATATTATGATGTATTTTTCCCCTTCAATTTTATTTTCCGTCTACATCTCCATATAATAAAAATATAACGGGGGCGTTGTATCTAATTCATAAATTTCGCGAAAATATTTACACATCGGTTGTTTAAAAAAAACAGGCAAAAATTCGTATTTTTACAGGAAAAAAAATACTAGAGAACAATTAGTATTGCACTGAAGATTTAACTATAATTGCGATAATTGAGCAAACGAGTAAACAAGATATTCGAATTAAACGAAAACAAACTACGAGAGAAAAAAAAGAATTTACGAGGAATCCGGGAATGTGTCATTTTCGAATTTTCACAACTTAGCTTACCGATAATTATTTTCTACGAGCAAACGTCAAACGAATCAATAAAAAAAATATATATATAATAAAATTAAAATAAAAACAGAGTCGAACAAAATATTAAAATCAAATGGATGGATGCAAATCGTGTAAATGTGAAAGTAGAAGAGTCTGGGATTTGAAAATTCTGGATAGGGATAAAAAGGAAAATCGGAAATATGCATGTATATTCTTTATTTTTACATAGTTGACGTGGCAGTTCTTTTTTGTTTATTATAGCTATAGGGGTTGGTTAAGTCGATAATTCGTTGC
>OX101793.1:30787534-30796801 GCA_944452715.1 Ophion slaviceki | reverse complement strand
TCCCACTCAAGGCTACAAAAACAGCTTCAAATGTAGAAATACGCTCAATCAATCGTGATAACAGTTGCTTTACGTAATATTTTTCCTCCCTCTCGTCATACGGTTATAAATCATGACATTCCTTTTTCTACCGTTATTCCCTCTTTTCAACGTGGAGAGCGTATAATTTGATAGATCGCCGGGAACACGAGACCCCGCTAGAGTTTATCTGTTTGTTCTCCAACTACGATATCGCGTTTTGGTCTGATCCCCGTGCGTGTATGCACCTCAATAATATACTTTATTTTTTTCACGGATATACAATAAAATAATTCGGAAATTATAGTTTTATAGATTGGTACGAGTTCACGATAATAATTGTAGGGGTTTCTCATTTTTCTGTTGCACGCAGTCACGGAGAAGGAAATCCGACAATGGTGAGTGGACGAGTTGATGTATAATTAAAATTTTAGGGGATTTTCGGTGGCATTTTTTATCCTACGATTTTTTTTCTTCTCCCGCGAAATTTTTTTTTTATTTATCATTTAACGGGGAAGATACCTTAAGGCGAGAAAAAAAATTGATGATTTTCATGATTTATTTTTATGATTTAGGATTTTTAAGATATCTTCACCATTTTTGAGACTTACAAGGAACTTGGTGTCCTCCCCCGATTTTGTTGAAACTTTTTGATGTGAAAGAATATCAAAAATTAAGAGACACGTATATTTTTTATCGGCGGAAAAACGGTTTTACGGGATGAAACGCACCCTCGAAAATAGGGGTGTTTTTCGTTTTTCGTCGATAACGTTATCGTTTTTATCTCCAATGTATAGCACACGAAAAAATAAACGTTGTTGCGATTTGAATTTTTGGTATATCTCGTACCGTTGAAACGTTATCGACGAAAAACATCCCCATTTTTGAGGGTGCATTTCACCCCTTGAAACCGTTTTTCCGCCCCGATAAAAAAAATTGGTGCCTCTTAGTTTTTGATACTCTTCCGCATAAAAAAGTTTCAACAAAATCGGAGGAGGACACCAAAGTGATGTTTCTTGTTAGGGTATGTTTAGTACCACTTCTGGCTGTTACGTGGTATTTTTTATTGGGCTTTAAAAATGACGGAGATATAGCACGGTCTTCTAAACGGGTTGCGGCGGATGTTGTCTGACGGCGGGACACGTAGCGTCGGCGGGATAGATCGGAAAAAAACCAACGAACGTTTTTTTTTTTCATTAACCCTCATATGCAGAATATAAACCAAGAAAAAGTGAGAGATGTTGAAAATCGATTAAATGGTACGCTTTAAGACAGAAAGATTGAATTTTCCGAAAAATGGCTGAATTTTGCAATAAAAAATACTTATCTTTTAATTTTCAAAAACATGTAGCGTCATGTTTTAGACTATAAGGTTAGAAAGATTTGTATAAAAATTCATCAGAATCGGCTAATTATTTTTTTAGCTACACGTCACGCCAGTTATGAAAATGAAGGTTAAAAGACCGTGCCATACCTCCACTATTTTTAGAGATACATGAAAAATATTATGTAACAGCCAAAAGTAGTAGTAAAACATACCCTAAGTCTCGAAAATAGTGAAGCAATCTTGCCTTTCAAAAAAAATCATGAATATCAGCAAATGTTTTCCTCGCCTAAAGATATCTCCCCCCTTAATTTCCTTCGCTCAACCCACACTCGTCACCGTGCGATTTCTAGATCCCGAGATCCTACCACTATCGTTTACATTATTTTTAATTGCTTTGGGTTGATTTTAACGACGATAATTAATTATTTAGTTGAGTATTGCGTACTTACGTGTGTAAATATTTGTTACTATTTTTGATAATTAGGCACAAAGGATTTCTCAAGGACTGTCCGGATGGCCTACTGAAGGAACAGGTGAATACTCTCTCTCTCTCTCTCTCTCTCTCTCTCTCTCTCTCTCTCTCTCTCTCTCTCTCTCTCTCTCTCGCTGTAAAAAAAAGTTTTTATTTTCATTTGATCGTTATTTTTTCTCGCAGGGTTTCATCAAGATTTACAAGCAGTTCTTTCCGCAAGGGGATCCGTCCAAGTTCGCGACACTGGTCTTCAAGGTCTTCGACGAGAACAAGGTAAGATAAAAAAAGAGGATGATAATGATGATGATGATGATGATGATGATGATGATGATGATGATGATTATGATGATTATGATTCGATAGTCGAACGAATGAATGATATCCCACGATTTTTCTAAACAATTCAAAATCTTATGTCCACATTGCAGGATGGTACGATAGAATTTGAAGAATTCATAAGAGCGCTGTCCGTCACGTCGAGGGGCAACTTAGATGAGAAATTGCACTGTGAGTCTGAAAATAATTTTTAAAAAATAGCAATTGAGTTAAGAGGGTAGGACGTTTTTTTTTTCAAATTTGGGATGGGGTTGAAGTTTGCATCGTTGTAATGCAACAAAAATCCTCGTCAATATTTAATCTTCCTTATTATTAAAAATAATACTTTTCATAGTTAGGTTTAGTACAGTCGTGCTGTATATTGGAATCGGAAAAAATTAGAAGTCCGATTTTTTGACAGGTGATTTCGTAGGTTGCGCGGGTGCTAAATCCAAGTTTGCCTAATAATCGGAGTGTAGGGTTTTTTTAGGGGATGAAAGGAGATGGGGGTGGATTAATGCGAAATTACAACCCCCACGAGGTCGGCGCCGGGAGATAAAATGTTCAGAAAAATCCGGGCTTTATTTTTCTCGACAACGCCGAAGTCGTGAAAGTTCATTTTGGGGGTGAAAAAGTTGGGCAAAATTTTGAAAAATTAGTTTTCATTCGATAACTCTTTAGGAAAAATTCACACAATTTTCAGTCAAATGGGAACGTTGTAGCCCGTGAAAAGACGTGTCGATGGAGTATATCTATGGACCACCCTTGAATTTAGCTTTTTCGAATCCTTCTCAGGGGTTGAAAATTCAAAATGAAATTCTGGGAAAACTATTGACCGAAAATAAAGAGATATGAGTTTAGCGCCGTGGACGAAAATGTAGCTGAGAGTTCAAGCTACAAATTCTGCCGCGGCGGCGAATTCGTGCCGTTTTGCCAGAATTTCATTTTGAATTTTCAACCCCCGAGAGGGGTTGGAAAATCAAAATTCAAGGGTGGTCCATAAAAACGAATATATAGCGAAAATTATTCTCTACATTTCTTTTTTGAGTTATTCGATAACTGAGTTTTTGAGTTATTCAATAATTTTTTTTTGTGTTTTAACCATTTTTTGGGGGTGTAGTTATCATCGGAGAGTGATGATCAAATACTCGATCGACGCGTCATTTCAAGGGCTACAAAGTTCCAATTTGAACAAAGAGTGTACGATTTTTTTCTAAAGAGTTATTGAATTTAAACGGATTTTTCAAAATTTCACCCCACTTTTTCACCCCCGAAATGAACTTCCACGACTTCAGCGCTGTGGACAAAACGAGAGCCCGGTTTTTTCTGCACATTTTGTCTCACGGCGCCGACCTCGTAGGGGTTGTAGTTTGGCATTAATCCACCCCCATCCAATTTCATCCCCTAAAAAAATCCTAACCGTACACCTACCAAATCATCTGTCAAGAAACTAGCCTTTTTCTAATTTTTTCCGATTACGGGGTTTTTCAGCGACAGCACGACTGTACTAGTTATCGACCACTAAACAAGAAACCAAAGAAAACTTTTGCGCAATTTGCGTAGCTCAAATCTGCAGAACAAATTTGGAAAGTTAAAAAAAATTGTTTCATTGCCACGATGCAAAGTTTAACCCGAAGTAACAGAAACTATGATGTCCTAAAAACAAGCGGAGAAGCTGAAGCCCCCAGGTGCCTTACAACCTAACCTATAAAAATAATTGCGGTCCTTTTGACGTCGTTCGTTGAACAGCCGACTACAAAGTGGAGGATAACGGTGGGCGTGGGAGTGCGCAAGCCCCAGGCGAAAATTTGATGCAGCTTGTAACCTCGATGCATTTTTAAAAATATTTTTTCCCTCGTCGCAATTACGCACAGAATGACGTTCGTGTATTTCTGCAACTGGTCCAGGAATAAATGCGAGTCGTTGGGTGTCCCGGCAGTGCCAGATATCATATGCATATTAAACGCTCACTAGCCGTCCCCTCGAGCAGCGTCCGTCCAACCCCCTCCCTGCGCGACGAGAGTGGGGGTAAACTTGAGCATCGGGAATGCACGGTTGAATCGAGCGAGGCCGAGAGCATGTTGGTTTCTCATACCGTTGGACGTTCCGAGTCGTAATTAGAGCTTTCCTCCATCCCGCCCACCAGCCTCACCCTTTCGGTTCCTGATCCACTTTTACCAACCCCCCCCCCCCCCCCCTCCACCTTCAATAATAATAAAATTAATATAAATTGGCCTCAGTAGTATCCTATCAATTTTTCAATGCCAACTGTGCCAAATGAGCGGTTATTCGGCTTTAACGACCGCGAGGTAATCAAATAATATCGTAGCTTAAAGGGGATGGGATAATCCGACCAAACACAATTTGAATACGATCCAAACGTCTTTCGTATGACCAGACAATTTTTTCGAATTTTCACAATTACGCAAATGGCAAGCTGCAAGAAGAAAAACGTCGGATTGTCGACCGAAATAAAACAACTTTAATCGGTTGTTATTACCGAATGAATAAATTTATCGACGAGCTCGAGTCGGAGATCGTAAAAAGTCCGTATCGAAAGTAATAACCGTGAAAAATGTTCAACAGGGGCGTTTAGACTTTACGACGTGGACAATGATGGGTTCATCACGCGGGAAGAGATGTACAATATTGTCGACGCGATATACCAAATGGTGGTGAGTACACGAATAATAACCCCCTTAATGATTATTGAAAAGCCGTCGAACGTGCGCGAAAATACATTTTTCGCTAAATGATGGCGCCAATAACTCATTCCTGTAGGATATTGCTAGAAAAAAACTTTTCGAATACACATCAACCCCAACTTTCAACCCGTGCACATGAAGTTACCACGAAATTCAATTTTCCGTGATTAATCGTAGCAGCTGAAAGTTCACAGCGTTAAAACTATCCCTAGCCCATCCCCACCCTCCTAATTGCATTTTAACTGAATTCTTACATCCCTAAAATGCTCCCGTAGCACAAATACAGCCACAATTGTAAAACTTCAACGTTACGTGTCTTTTGCATAAAATACGTCAATTAAGGGATCTTCTCACTTTAGACGCTGAAAAAGGCTATTTTCATGAATTTTTTTATAGGTTTATATTATAGATATCGATATAAAAGTTGTTACACTTAATAAATACACTTTCGAAATACATCACAAAAAATTTGTTTTGCATTTATGTAATCCACACAAACTTTCATCGCGTTTTTCTCAAAACAACGTTCTTCGATGGCTTGTTGATAAAATCTTCGAAACTACTGACCCGATCCTTATGAAATTTTGACCACATATTCTTTACAACTATAGCTATAGCGCATATTAAGGTTTTTTTTATATTTACTTTTTTGTTGCCAAAAATGGTGAAAAAAAAACACATTTTTTTGTTTTTTTTCGAAAAATGTCCGCCATTTATTTTTGCATATATCAAAAATCGTGCGATATGCGCTACAGCCATTAATATACGGAATCTAAAAGCGTTTGATATTTTTTTTCGGATGATCCATACCCGAGAATTCATCAGCAGCGGAGACTTACAATGTTTTAGGACATTCTTTAACTACCATTTTTGTCTATAAATGGTGACACATGAATAAATATTTTTTTTTTGTATTTCGAAAGTGTATTTATTAAGGCGGGATATACATTTAGACAGGAAGAAAATAAGCAATATTGAGGGATTTTTCAACTAAGAAATAATTATTCTACAATTATCAAACTTTTGGTATACTTTAATGGTATATTTAAGTATGCGAAACTTTTTTTTTAATTAATTCATCATCAAAATGGCGGAGCTGTGGCAGAGTGTTACAGCAAGGTCGCCACGGGAGTTGCGAATCGGCGTGCAGTCTAGCTTCCCGTAGACTTTGATTTGCAAAAAAGTTCAAACATTTTGTTAGGTAGAACATGTATAGTTTCTATGTGACGGTAATTAAAATGAAGAAAAAGCAAATTTGCGAAACTGGCCCGCATTTAAAAAAAAAATCAACATTTCTGGAAAATGTGGATTAAAGAAGTCGTTTTTTTTTCCAATTTTTAAAAAACAATTTCCGTCAAGTAGAAGGTACCAATATTATCAATATTTCTACCAAGTTTCAACCCAATCGGCTTAATAGTTTTTGAGTAATCCTGCACGCCAATTTCGATAATGCAGTTTTGAAAAAAAAACTCGTTTGAAGTTCACGCCCGCTCCGGATCCGAGCGATGAGGCACAGCGTTGACGGGCTGTAACGTTTGAAGTTTTTCGAATTTCACTTTGGAACTTTGGTAAAATATTCTACATATATAGTTCTATCGTTTAAAGAAAAAAAAAAAAACAATTTTTTGATCGTTGTAAATGTATATCCCATCTTAAGGCGTTACCCCCACTTGTAGCGCAAAAAAGGCCTTTTTCATGATTTTTTTTAAAGAAAACTACAAAACTTTTTTAATCGATCAATATACCATCTTCAAGAACACATCTTGAAGAACTTTCAGTAATTTTTTTATTGAAAAATATTACATTGTTTAGTGGCAAATGGCCGTCAATGAAATAATGTTTTTATATACACGGTTTGCGGTGACCAACATTGCGGCGAAATGGATCATCTGAAAAAAAAATGCGGATGGATTTAGTCAAATATAAGTATAAACTAGTCTTTAATCAAAGGATTTTAAAAAATATTCATTTTTCACAAAATGGCGGACAGTCAAAGTTAATGGTTCGATTTTAACGAAAAAAAACGGCCGTTTTTTGGCTATAAAACGGCGATTTTTTCGAAAAAAAAATCGAACGATTAAAGACTACATTTTTGTGTATTAAATAAGCCTGCAAAATTTCAAGAAGATCGGTTCATTAGTGTTCGAGTAATCTTGGTCACCGACTTCAGAAATGCCATTTTGAGAAAAACGGGTTTAAAGTTTCAATTTCAGTTTACACGAAGAAAATATTTTTTTTTGTAAACTTACATAGTCATCTATTCCGGGCCCATACTTCTGTATGGGCCCGGATACTTATACTTCAAAAAAATGCAATAAAAAAAACGATGTTTTCAAAATCGCAAGTGGGGGTAACCCCTTAAGTGTAACGACTTTTATATCAATATCTATAATATAAACCTATCAAAAAATTCATGAAAATAGCCTTTTTCAGCGTCTAAAGTGAGAAAACCCCTTAAAACTTATTTCAAGTAGTTGAAGTACCGCGCGGTGTATCACGCGGGCAGCACGGGGCTGCTCTTATATAGGCGATGAACCGTGGAACTTATTCGCTTTGCCCAGTATGCCCAAGCTACATTGCGGAATGCGATCACGTCCTTTAGCTGAGCACAATTAACAGTGAACGTTCGCGAAAACCCACAAGCAGTATGTGCCAACAGCCAGGGGCGATTTTGCAACGAATCTTAGGAGCTCTCTCGGAGTGTGGAATAGCTCAGCACCGCGGTAAGCGTTGATAGTCGAAACATCCACGAAGCGTCATCCTCACATTAGCCCGTGGACCTTGAGCCACGATTTACGACACTAAAAACACCAGTTACTTTATTATACACCCTGGCAGAACTTCGCGTCAAGCAAAAAAGAGCTTTGTTGAAAGTTTCCGGACACCGGCACAGCCCCGCGCTCAGCGCGCTTTTACCACTCTTGCTTTTCACCTTACCTTGATCTTTTTGCTCAATTTTCAATCCCCGCTCCACTCTCCTAATGCTCCTGAGCGTGAATATTCCCTTGCTAGGTATTGCCATCAAGAGCTCGACGATTTATGACATTTTCTCTCGTAACAATGTTTCGCCCGCGCGTACCACAGCGCTTCGTTCGTTGTGTGTTGGGAATATTCGCCGGGTTGAGCGCGAGGGGACCGAGAAGTTTGCTCGTACGTACTGGGAAACACGAGAGGGAATGAAATTTGTAGCTTTATTCAGAGGAAAGCGAATCGCAACGACCACTTGGCTCGCTCCGTTGCGCGTGACGCACAATTGACCGCGCTTCTCGCTCGATGCGAAATCCGGCCCAATGAATTGTCAGGGTGTTGATACGAAGCCGTCGCGGCTTGATTTATGCGTCTAGTCAGCATGGAGATTTCAATTCCAATACCGCATCGATGACAGAGGTGATCCAAATTCGAAAAGCATCAATGTTGAATGGAGGCTTTCATTCGGTGATTGACTGGTCCTTGGTCGAATGATAGGATGACGGATGCTTCTTTTTCACTCGGGATGATGATGAATCAAATGGCTCGGCCTGGGTCGATACCCCGATGGGTGACCGCTCAGCCACTCAAAGCGTCAGTCCATTTGACTTTACAATGGCAACTCACTAAAATATCAGCGCCGTTTTGCAACATCATCCATAGGCAATGATGTGGCAGGTCTCGATGAGACTTTGACAGATGACGTTTGACAGTTGCCGACCAGACTTTTCCTGCTGGATCGATTACTCTTGAAGGTTCTTCGAGACCTTCAACGATACTGCTGCCTAAGAATCTCATTTGAATGAACACTCCAGGCCAATGGCAGTTTGCAGAACTCAAGGCCATCTTCTTTAGGGTTTCGTCCGTATGAAGCATGCCTCGTCTCTTGCTTGTCCCATTCCAACACCTGCGGCTCTCAAGGGACTCTAATCTCCCCATTTCTCCGCACACCCACATGGAGACGTTCCGTCGGGGTTGATTGGACGGGTCGCCTCAACTATCTATGTGTTTGATATTCTGTGCCGAATCTATGCCTGCTCTTCGCATAGGTATACGGACTTTGGTACATGACAGATGCATGTGGGTATAATCTTCATTTCGATATTGGCCGCCCCCGGGCACCTCGTATATTGCAGCTGCTCACGTGACGACGTTGTATAGAGCCTCATCTCCCTTCACCCCCCCCCCCCCCCCCCCCCCCCCCCCGCCCCTGTCATATACGCTATACCGGATTCGCTATACCACCGATAAATTATTCCTACACCCTTGCTCAACATCTCTATAAGCGGAGATTCGATATATTTCTACAGATATACAGTCCAAACGTATTCCACATTCGGCCGTAATTCAAACGACTGTTCAACGTGTGCATAAATGCGGATCACGGAAAGTCACGGCGCCAGCGACGCCAGCGTAAAATTCAAGCGATATCAATCCTCCCAGCGATTGCTGCAGGACTACAT